>OY757017.1:18825894-19025894 GCA_963580285.1 Lucinisca nassula
ACGTCTCTCCACCCTGTGTGCGGGCCTGCATCAACATGTAGAATGAACCATTTTTGAAACATATCACTGAAGGGCCTCTGTGTGTGTGTGTGTGAGAGAGAGAGAGAGAGAGAGAGAGAGAGGAGAGAGAGAGAGAGAGAGAGAGAGAGAGAGAGAGAGAGAGAGAGAGAGAGAGAGAGAGAGAGGAGAGGAGAGAGAGAGAGAGAGAGAGAGAGAGAGAGAGAGAGGAGAGAGGAGAGAGAGAGAGAGAGAGAGTTTAAACTATGACTGGAGAGAGAAGAGAGAAGAGTTGAAAACTATGACAAAAAATGTAGAAATCGATGGATCTACAGTTTGCAGCTGGATAAAATGTTATACATGTAGCACAGATTGCGTTGTATATGAGGTTAAGCATTATCAAGGAAATATTGTTGGTTCAGAAAGATGAATTTGCTGCTGTTTTGATTTTGTTTGTTTGTTTGTTTGATTTGTAGTTGAATATACGTGTATACAGAAGGGAGATAATTAAACATATTAACAAATGACAAGTAAATACATGTTATTGGAAAACTTTGACGGAAAATGCTACTATATTTTTTTCCAGACAAAAATGTACTAAATACTTTCTTATAATGAAGCGTTTTAACGAGTACCCAAATTCTACGTTATACCCACAGTATATGCTTGCAATTGGTCGCGTGACTATCACTGACCATCTGACTGCCGCCGCCCCCTGAACAAAATCAACTTTATAGCATCGATAGTCGCCTCCCTAAGACCTCAGAGCGCTGCGTTAAAAGTAAATTCAGGACTGTGCTCGTGTACTTGGGCATTGGCAAACAGTGTATCCCTAATCAGATGCCATTTAACTGTCTGATCAGGGCGACTGTGTTTGCTTAAAATACTGGAATTGAAGGGTTTTTGTTTGTTTGATTTGAGGTTTAATGACCCGTCAACACTGTAAAGGTCATTTTGGAGACGTTGCTTCCAATTTTGTGGGACTTTAATGACATCTCAAGCCCTGTCGACCAATGAAACCAATAGGGTTTATTAGCATGGACGGTCCCGCCTCGCACCGCGGTTCCTGGAGAAGCTTAGATCCTCTAATCGGTTTGCCAGTACTAGTGTGCGGGCCGGATACAGCTCTGCGTTGAAGCATCATGCAGCCCATATATTTCTTCAATCCCCTATGGGCGGGGGCCAGGAATTGAAGGGTTAAACGAACAGCTAGATTCTCAGTCTTGGACTATTTTCCCAATTACTCCACCAGTACCCTCAGTGCTTTGATAAAGTCTCCCTCTCTCTCTGTACCTAGAGACAGGGGTTATGAACTTTGTGATAAGGAATTGCTAACACACAGACAGTGTTTATTTTGTAAACATTCTGTGAAAAATTATAACTGTTAAGCTGTCATTAAGCCACTGGATGTGGTAATTTCAGCTTTCCTAAGAAATAGGAGGAATCCTGAGGTTGCGGTATATAGTAACATATTTCAGGATAAAATCAAAGTACTGAAAGTACTAATAGAAGGTGATGGTAGAAAACTGTTAGTTTTTACATTGGGCCATTTCATTTCATTACCTTTTTTGATTTTTAAAACAGTCATGGTTTTATATGATTGTAGTAACGCGAGGAGCAGACAAATGAAATGTCAAAAACAAAATTGAGGATCGAACGCTACATGTTGTGAATCCTTTCTTGTGTCAATGAGAATAATTCTGGAGACAATTACATACATAGTCTCTAGCAAACAAGACTAGAATACTGTCGATGGCGCGCCATCGCAAATCCCCACGCTTTCTACATAGGGGCCAAGTACCAAAAACCCATCACCCTGGGCCCTAATTTGACCCCAGGGTCAAAATATTACCTGTTATGATATTCTACTAATCATGCCCTTCAATTTGATATGCCACATGACTATGTTCCAAAAACTTAAATTTTGACCCTTTGACCCCTCCCCCAGGGCTCCAATCTGACCCCAGGGTCAAAATTTTACTTGTATTGTATTCTACTAATCGCCCCCTTCAATTTGATATTCCATATGACATTATTCGGTAAAATTTGAATTTTGACCCACTGACCCCCCCCCCCAGTCCGACCCCTTGGGCATGACCCAGGGGTCGCAGCCAAAATCTCGTCCAATATGTGTTACATATATCATTAATCATTACTTATGCAAAGTTTGGTTTTAAAATTTATAAAATTGACTTTGAAATTGAATTTAATTGATATATGACCTTTTGACCCCTCCCCAAGGCCCCTGGGGACGGGGCTAAAAATAAATGTGACATTGCACGCCCTCATCATGTAAGGAAGCTGTGAACCAAATTTGGTTACATTCTGACCAGTGGTTAAGGAGGAGATAGCCGGACGGACGGACGGACGGACGGAGGCGATAACAATATCCCCACTTTTTCTTCGAAAAGACGTGGGGATAATAATTTACTCAACACTATACGTTCTAGTAGCAAATGGCTTTCTAACACCAATATTCCGGGACACACACTGGTTTTAATGACAGATTCTATCTGTCATCTCTAGCTATCCTGCGTGTTGTAAAGTAGTTCCGGCTTTCTTACGACTTTCTTCCGGCTTTGACCGCCAAAGAAATATGAGTCCGCACAAAAATGTAGTCCGTTTAGGCGCAGTTATCAAAATTGTACATCCTATAATCGCAATACAAACTTTTGAAGCAGACGACTTGACGATTTTATCTTACCTTTCAGAGAATATATTCAGCACTTCATATGAATCAGCTGCATCATGCGAGACTGTATACCTAGATCAATGCGGCATCTGCTTAGACGTCTGCTCAGGTTTTACACTGTTTTCTAACAGTGCTGTCAACATTTAATCCTTAAAGACCAGCCGGTCAGTTGCAGACCAGAATATTAATGGGTTTTCCGACATTCGAGGTCAAGTCTAGGTCAGTTACAACTAGGTGTATATCAGACTTTGCGAGAAAGGCTGTCCCTTTCAACCCTGGAATATGGTACAGATACCTATGCGAACAGTGTAGGTCCTGTGATATAATTCTAGGTGCCATATTTAGCAGAATGGACGAGCCCAACTTCAGTGATGGAAGAGTACACTCCAGAAACTCAAGGCAGTGAATAAATCAAAGCACTGACAACACTCATTACGATTGTCTGTAAATGCAGGCTGGTCATGAACGAGGATTTGGACTGATCCGTTTAAACTTAACGGAAGTTTAGTAACTGATGCAAAAAATGTAGAACAAGATCAGCACCGTGTTCTGTGGCGTTTGATCTTAGTCTACATTGTTTGCCAGATCAAACATTTTCACAAGTGCAGATTTTACAGATAACACATGTAACCAAGACTGACAAACGACCCGGCTATGTTCGGGTTGATTGTTTGGCATTCGACCCGAAGTTACTAATAAAAAAGCGATTCAGAGCTAACGTCTACGTGACTATCACTGACTTCTCAGAATAACCTTTTTCTTGCAGAAAATAGCCGCAGTGAGATCAGGGTATTCCATAAGACTGAAGAGGGTCATCCTGGAATCATAGGGTGAGCTTGGCAAACAGTGTAGACCAAGTTCGGACGCTGCAGAACGCGCTTCTTATCAAAATCTTCACTATTTGTTTGGAATTTCAGAGTTAAATTAAACAGTTTAATCTCAGCCCAGGACTTTTACCCCGACCTACATCCCACCAACACTTTCGGTGCTTTGATTTTGAAACCAAACGATTGCACGATTACAACACGCTTAGGCACCATGCCCTTAAGCTAAAAAGGTTAAATCAATCAACCGTGACGTATGGTTACCAGTCCGGCCACGATCCTGTGTTTTGTATTGTTTGATTTGAGGTTTAACGTCCCCGTCAACACTGTATGGGTCATTTTGGAGACGTTGCTTCAAATTTTGTGGGACTTTTACCCGACACTGAGATGAAATGACATCTCAAGCCCTGCCGCCCAATCAAAACCAATAGGGTTTATATGCATGGACGGTCCGACTCGCACCTCTTTGCCTGGACAGGCTTAGATCCTCTAAGCAGATTACCAGTACTCGTGTGCGGGTCGGTTTCAGCTCTGCGTGGAAGCATCATGCAGCCCATCTATTTATTTAAGCCCCGATGGGCGGGGGCCAACGATCCTGTGTACCACCTTCACACCAGCACTGATAGAAACCACATGTTCAGGATCAAACTTTTGATGTGTGATGTAAGGTCTTGCCTAGAAAAGAAGAAATTGTATTTTGTGAGAACGTATTGCAACATTTTTCATTAAACCCTGGACAGTTAGAGGGAGTGAGTGAGTATTTGAGTTTTACGTCCCACCAACAGCTAAGGTCATACGGAGACGATACCACGGTTTAAAGACACATCCGAAAGTCTGGAGAAGTCTGGGAACGATCCTGCGATCCCTGGTTTACAAGGCGAGTAGCATAACCACTACACCACGGAGGCTTCTAATGGACAGTTAGAAGCTGGTCGGAAAGCGGATGGCGTTGACTCTGATTTTGGATGCCACGTGTGTGATCTATTTGTCTGTTGGAGCGACATCTTACTATCAACAGAAGACGCTAGTGGACGTCGGCGTAGCGGAAGACCGACGTCAGTGCGTCAAGATCGATTCATCCGACAGACGCATATGCGAAGCAGATTTCTGCCGACATCTGCTACACTGTACCTGTAGATAAACACATGGTTTCAACTACCGACTAATAAGCACTGGCACTGTTCGTCGCACTTATTCGATGCACTTTTGAGAGCTAGACGTCCCTGTCGTGACCAACATTAAGACGTCGACACAGTACGGAACACTTACGCTGGTGCATGAAATACGTACATGTATATTGGCGTCTAAACGACTCGCGTGATATGCGTTTCAGTGACACATCGCACTTCAGCGTGAATCACGCCGATTGTCGTTTCGGGATGTTTCGACACATAGGTGTAAGGTATGCCGAGGCGACGCGTGCGTAATAGAGCATGACATATCGGATGGAATAAGCGAAATGGTATGTCGAGCTATTGTAGCTAGCGACATTAAGAACATTCAAGATCATGACTGAGACGTTAACTGAACAGCGAGACGTTACATCAATCAAGTGCGTCGGCCTCACGTGGTTCCATTTATTTGTTTACGCTCAGAATCCGGGATATCTTATCCGGCAGGATTACAAGCGGGCTCATATACACATATACATAGTGCTGTTCTTGCTCAAAAATGTCTTCAAGCCATTGCAATTCATGTACTGGACTAGCCAACCTTTCTCCTCCGATCTCTTTCCCATAGAGTATCTATTGGTAGAGATGTCCACAACCGACCAGACAAAAACTGTTACTTATGGACAGTAGCATTGTTAAAACTTGAATTTTAATGTTTGGCTTTGAAAACGTAAATAGTTTCTTTCAAAAATTTGAAACATCGAATGGCGTTTCATAATACCACCGGTCTATAGACATCTGCAAACATATCATATATTGGAATTTGCAGAACGACCTTTCTAAATTTTAAGCTCTTTTTAGAAAGGTTTTCTGTAAGTTTTCACACTGTTATGATTTTCTCATAGAATCTGTCATTTCAGTGCCTTTGGCGCTTTGATTTATCTGAGGCTTCGATCAAAAGTTTAAAATTTGTTGGTTGCTATGTTTTGTCAAGTGTTTGAAAGACGTTCGTCGACCCAGTGAAACCTGGATTAAACAAGAGGGGCATAATGGCCCTGGAACGCTCACCTAATCCTTATTGTACAGATAAAGTGGTAGGTAATATAAGGTGGAGTGGATGGTTTGAGCCATTTTGATTGAGAGTGACCAAAGGAACATTCCTGTGAAATTATTTCAAAATCAGTCTACCTATTTAGTACTACATCACGTGAACAAGTCCGTGAAATGAAGAACCCTCTAAACCCCACTTCATATAGAGCAAACTGGGGTTAGGGGGTAGGGGTTTATACATTATTTTTCATAATTCTGCTCAAAGACATAGGTTGTGGGTACTCGTTAGAACCGCCTCATTAAGGCGGTTCTAACAAGCACCCACAACCTATGTTTTGATCATTGTTAAGAAAAATATCACAGCCATTTTGGGGATGTTAAAAATGCACTATTTCGCATGGGTGTGTTATCGTAATTAGAAGTCTTATTGTTTCGTTTGGTGGCTTTTATGTTCAGTGGAGCGAAACTATTATGAGCAACTTTGTCAGAGGGTCACCCATGGAACATTCCTTCCACAATAATTTTCTTTCTGCATGAGAATGAAGTCTTTTCAAAATTTCCTTCTGTAGAGCTGACTTATATGTTACTACCTGGACATTTTCCGGACATTGAGGGTCATGTCCTAGTGAATGGTTATAAATTTGCTCAGCATCACGTGAACAAATCCGTTAAATGACCCCCACCCCCGTTGTATGGAGAAAACTGCATGGGGTTTACGAGGGTATACATTGTTTTTCTTATTTCTGCTCCACGACATAGGTTGTGGGTACTCGTTAGAAACGCCTTACTGAGGCGGTTCTAACGAGTACCCTCAACCTATATTTTGAACATTAGTATAAAAAATATCAAGGATTTTCATCAGAAAACTAGCCGTTTTGGAGATGTGACAAATGCTCTGTCACACGGGTGAGTTATCGTAATGGTCTAACTTACAATGCCTCGCTGTGACAATTGGCGGGGGTGGGAGGTGTGTGTGGAGGGGGGGGGGGGGGGGCAAGAATTGTCGTAAAATGACAGCCATTGGTTCCCTTTGACAATACAGAGCTAACTTGTATGTCACTATCTGGACATATTGTGAACATTGTAGGCATCGAGAGTCAGGCAGGTCCTAGTGCAACAGAGGGAAATGAATTAGTTTTACTAATACTGTCACATGGTGACAAAGGGAGGATGGTTATGTGTCAGTGGTTCCCTTTGACAATACAGAGCTGACTTGTATGTCACTGTCTAGGCACCTTGTGGACATTGAGGGTGCAGCAGAAGGAGATTAATCGGTTCAGTCTTAACCCTATATAAAACCAGTGGGCTCCAGGCAGGTCCAGTTTTGACCCGCTGGGGTTATAGTTTGGACAATCTTGGTAGAGGGCAACTAGAGGAAGTTTCATTCCAAATATCAAAGACTTGGTCCTTCTGGTTTCAGACCAGAAGGTATTTAAAGGTTTTCAGTACGTAAGTCTGTGAAACCAGTGGGCCCTGGGGCGGGGCTATTTTTGACTCCAGGGCTTTGATTTGTATAATCTTGGTAGAGGTCATCCGCATGAAAATTCTAGCAAAATATCAAAGACCTGGGCCTTGGGTTTTTTTAGAAGAACATTTTAAAGGTTTTCCATATATGGCTATGTAAAACCGGTGGGGCCTGAGGCGGGGCAACCTTTGGTCCAAGGGCTATAATTTACACAGCATAGTAGAGGACAACCAGATGAAGCATTATACCAAATATCAAAGACCTGGACCTTCTAGTTCCAGATAAGAAGCTTTTTAAAGGTTTTCCATATATAAGTCAACATAAAACCAGTGGGCCCCCGGGCAGGGCCATTTTTGACCCAAGGGCTATAATTTGAACAATCTTGGTGGAGGTCTGCTAGATAAATCTTCACAAATATCAAAGACCTGGGCCTTGCGTTTACAGAGAAGTTTTAAGATTTTCCTTATATATCCCAATGTAAGAGCAAAGGGCACCGGGGGGGGGGGGGTGATTTTGGCACAAGGACTATAATTTGAAACTCTTGATATAGGTTCACAAGACGAAGTTACATACCAAATATCAAATATCTGAGATCCGAGGCTTATAGTTTCAGACAAGAAGATTTTTGAAGATTTTCCCGCGAGATGTCTATGTAAAACCAGTGTTCTACAGGGGGTGGCATTTTTGGTCAGAGGGCTATAATTCTAACAATCTTGATAGAGGTCCACTAGACGCAGCTTCATATCAATTATCAAACACCTCAGCCTCCTGGTTTCTGACAAGAAGATTTTCAAAGGGTTCGCCTGTATAAGTCAGTATAAAACCAAAGTGCCTCGGGGCGGGGGCATTTTTGGCCCCAGGGCTATGATTTGAAGTCGGAAAGTCCATTGGACTCGCTCATAGTGTGGCAAGGCTTTAAATGCCATTTCATTACAATGTTAGGTAAGAGTCCAACGAAATTCGAAGCACGTCGGTACAGTTTTGTTTGTCTGATTTGAGGTTTAACGCCCCGTCAACACTTTATGGGTCATTTTGGAGACATCGCTTCCAATTGTGTCGGACTTTTACCCGACATTGAGATGAAATGGCAACTCAGCCTCTGCCGCACAATGCAACCAATAGAGCTTATATGCATGGGTGGTCCAACACGCACCACCTTTCCTGGACAGGCTTAGAATCCGAACCTTTACGGTGTCTACCAGTACTCGTGCTCGGTCGATTTCAGCTCTGCGTGGAAGCATCATGCAGCCCAATCTGTTTCCTCAAGCCCCGGTGGGCGGGGCCGTTATACAGTCTTGACGGGGACGTTAAACGTCAAATCAAACAAATCAAATACACCTCAGTAAAAAAAGGGGAATATTCAGATACAGAAATAGAGGAAACAAAATCTGATATTTTCTGACCTCGGCTAAAAAAAAACACAAAAAAAAAACAAGCGCCCACCGCCCGGAATAAATGTGTATTATCTCGTACTTTAAACGTTAAAGGAGTTTAAGTTATAAAGTTATATTTTCCCGACGGTTCACAAATATATCCATGCAACAGTGAATCGCACCCCCCCCCCCCCCCCATCGGGGCTTGGAGAAATATATGGGCTGCATGATGCTTCCACACAGAGCTGAATCCGACCCGCACACGAGTACTTGTAAACCGCTTAGAGGATCTAAGCCTACCCAGGCAAAGCGGTATGCACGAGTCTGACCGTCCATGCTTATAAACCCTATTGCTTTCATTTGGCGAAAGGCCTGGAGATGTCATTTCATCTCAATGTCGGGTAAAAGTCCCACAAAATTGGAAGCAACGATTCCAAAATGACCTTTACAGTGTTGATGGGGACGTTAAACCTCATATCAAAACAAATGCAACAGTGAAGGTAACTTCTCTTTATCCGCCCCCGCCCATGGAGGCTTGAAGAAATATATGGGCTGCATGATGCTTCCACGCAGAGCTGAATCCGGCCCGCACACTAGTACTGGTAAACCGCTTAGAGGATCTAAGCCTGTCCAGGAACCGCGGTGCGAGGCAGACCCTCCATGCTAATAAACCCTATTGGTTTCATTTGGCGAGAGGGCTTGAGAGGTCATTTCATCTCAATGTCGGGTAAAAGTCCCACCAAATTAGATGCAACGTGTCCAAAATGACATTTACAGTGTTGACGGGGACGTTTAACCTCAAATCAAACAAACAAACAAAACTTCGCTCTATCTGTAGTATAGCAAGTCGTAGTATTCCATTCATGCTCTCAACTCATTCATTGAATTATTAATCCGCGATCTAGATTTTGAGCGAGTTCAGTTGACGTACTAGAGTTAACAAGAGTTGACTTGCTCCAAAACGCGCCATGTAGGAATATTGCGACTGCGAGAGTTAGTTTGGTATGAGAGATGGAAGCCTTGCCTAGTAACAACGAATACGGTGGAAGGTGGAAAATTATAAGTTAAATGCAATCCGAAAATCGATTATTTCCAACTTTTTGAAATTTTGGCCACGTGTTGGAAAAATCACGTCCAACTTGAAAACATTTTTATACTTTCGATTTACCCGAGGGCAAACGATGACATTTTCTTGACGTCAGTAGAGTTCTGAATCTGAATCGTTACTGGTGACGCATCAAATGAAATTTGATGCTTCCTGTCGCTTCTAATTGTGGGATCGAAAAGTGGGGCGTGGGGTGATACAGTCATTATACAATTTTGTACAAGAGTAAGCCTACTGTCTCCCCTACTTTTCTTGAGTTAACTTTAGTTGGTCAACTGAACTCGCTCAAAGCAAACTAGGTCATGACAAAGCTGCGAATCGGGACCATTTTGAACCATAGGGTTAATTTTATGGCATTTTACTCTGAAGTTAGTTGTTTGTGTAATTGGCTTCCTCAGTTTGACAATCACATCATTTTCACTTGCGCGTCTATTGATAAATATATGGAGACTTATTTTTCTTGAAGCATAGGAGTTATTCGTCATCGAGGTGGGCTCCAGTGTCGATTGACATAAGAAGGTGAGACCTGAAAGGGCATCACCTTCTAATAAGTTTATATTCATTTAATTAACCTACTATTATCCCCCTGCCGTCGTGGTTTTGTTCTTGCTAGACAGAACTCCCAAATCCCAAAGCAAGCTTGATTGAACTCAAGTTAACTCTAGTAGTGCGGCACGAGCCATAACCCCCTTGTTTTGGTGTAACTATAGTTAACTCTAGAAAGTCAACCGAACTCGCTCTTAATAACTAGGCCAGGTCAGCTGCGAAACGAGACCAATTTCAAATCTAGATCAATTTTGTGACATTTAACTCTGAAGTTCATTATTTGTGTATTTTGCATCCACAGTTTTTATTTCAATCTGCATATTATTTTCACATATCAAATGATACAAGCGCATCTCTTCACTGATTTATGAGGACCTATTTTTCTTGAAAAAGGAGTGATGCGGTATCAAGGGAATTCCCTGAGTGTTGCCATAAGAAGGTGAGACCTGAAAGGTAATCACCTTCTAAAAAACACACAAATATACTGAACCGAAAAACAAACGCAACTCCAAATATAAATGCGAGTACTTGCAGAAATAATCATGCTTGCAGAAATCGATTTAATGACGCAATAATATAATCTATCATTTATGAATGTAACTACCATAGAGAGATCAATTTCCAGTGAGAATGTTTGGAACACAAATCCGTTTTGTCATAGAGTTATTCATTTCACAAGTTCAAAACATAAGCAGTTAATAGCGAGTATGTCCTCCATTTGCATTCAGTCCTGCAAGCACACGCCTGGTCATGGGCAGGATTAAATGATTGATCTCTGCCTGGGGAATAGCATTCCATTCTTGTATGAGCGCGAGACGCAAGGCTTGACGCGTTGTTGGCGGCTGGGGGCGGTTACGTACGCGCCTATCCAAGGCGTCCCACAAATGTTCTATAGGAGAGAGATCTGGACTATACGGAGGCCAGTGCATCACATCAACGTTGTTTTGCTGAAGAAACGCTATGCTGAGCCTTGCTACGTGCGCCCGAGCGTTATCCTGTTGAAACGTAACGTTGTGCTGTCGTACATATGGAACAACTACCGGTCGTAAAACGACGTCAACGTAACGCTGAGACGTCAAAGATCCATCAATGAATACCAGGGGCGTTCTATGACCATAAGATATGCCAGCCCACACCATTAACCCACCGCCTCCAAATTTATCACGTTCAACCAAACAATTGTCAGGAGAACGCTCTCCGTCACGCCTATACACACGTTGACGGCCGTCAGCTCTGTACAACAAGTTCCTGGACTCGTCAGAAAACATTACGTTACGCCACTGACGAAGCGGAAACAGGTTTGGCCTATGTTGTGTGAGCCACGCCATTCTAACCTGACGTCGCCGTGGTGTTAATGGCATACCAACGTACGGACGACGAGGACGTAAGCCAAACTCTCGAAGGTGATTCCTGACAGTATCCGGCCCGAACACTAGTACTGGTAAACCGCTTAGAGGATTTAAGCCTGTCCAGGAACCGCGGTGCGAGGCGGACTGTCCATGCTTATAAACCCTATTGGTTTCATTGGGCGACAGGGCTTGAGATGTCATTTCATCTCAATGTCGGGTAAAAGTCCCACAAAATTGGAAGCAACGTCTCCAAAATGACCTTTACAGTGTTGACGGGGACGTTAAACATCAAATCAAACAAACAAACAAATCCTGACAGTATCCGCACTTATTCGATTGTTGTGCGTTCCTGGTGTCACCTGGGACGTCTCGACGGCTGTACGGAACCGATTACGAAGGTGGGTTAGACGGATGTATCGGTCCTGTCGACGTGTCGTGATGCGTGGACGTCCACTTCTGGGTCTGTCATTTGTCATTCCCGTTTGACGTAGACCATGTTACAAGCGTGTTATCGTCAATTTACTCACTTGGAAGTTCCTGGCGATGACAGCTTGAGACGTCCAAAATAGAAGCATTTGGACCGCTACGTTACGTTGATCTTGCGTCAAACGTACCATATTCCATAGAGAAATTTTACCGGACTTTTGAAACTCAAGGTAACACAATATGATGAGGTTACTGTATACATTTAATGTACTGCACGAGGAAATGTTGAAAACAACGAATTGCCAACTGGAACGTTACACTGTACAGATTTCGCCCAAATGTTTTCTGCATAAGAAAGTTTAAAAAGTATGAAAGTAAATCGTAAAGCGATTTTTCAGTCAACCTGATGGTTGCATGAAAATATTTAAGGTTAAAAAGTTGCGTTTCTTTTTCGGTTCAGCATGCAAGAACCACTACTGTGGGTGATCTGGTTTTTAATTATCCACCCCCCCCCCCCCCCCACCTGACATTATAACCTTGTGATGGCCATAACTCCAATACGATATCATTTCACTTGTGATTGATATCATTTTTATTTGTTTCAGATATGCATTGATTTCACTGCTTAGTATAAAATAAAGTCTGGTATTTTTGTTTATTTGGTGTTTTTGGTGTTTTCTTTGCTTTCAAAGGATCTAACTATTTAGAACTTATTTATCTTCACTGCAGCTAGTGTTGTGCCATATGGCGGCAGTTAAAAGTCTCATCATAGTACAGATTATATTTTCTGGTCCTTTGGGATCATTGAGTTCACTTAGAATCATTTTGTTTATTTGTATTGGAGTTTTACAGCCCAGTCAACACTATTTTAGGTCATTTTGAGCCGGTCAGTTTACCTGGGCAGGCTTATACGTAAACGGTAAACCAGTACAGTTCACATTCTTTCGCCAGAAACTGACAACTGCCCTTCTTAAATCACATTAAATCAGCAGAAGAGTATTTTGAAAACCCGAGTTCTGCTTAAGCCGTGGGCCTGGCCAGTGTTGCACATTTCAGTACTGGTCATAAACAGACTCAATAAAATTCTTTGCTTCTAAAAGATCTAACTATTCAGAACTTATTTAAAAGTGATCCGGGGGAGGCTCAAACCACTATTACAAGAAGGTCTTTAAACTACTTCTTATAAATGAAGTTTGGCCATTTAGGGTTCAATCCTCTTGTTATTGGAAGCACCATGAGCTTGATTGAGCTGATATAATACCAAACATTTAGGGTTCAATCCTCTTGTTATTGGAAGCACTTGAGCTTGATTGAGCTGATATAATACCAAACATTTAGGGTTCAATCCTCTTGTTATTGGAAGCACTTGAGCTTGATTGAGCTGATATAATACCAAACATTTAGGGTTCAATCCTCTTGTTATTGGAAGCATTTGAGCTTGATTGAGCTGATATAATACCAATACTGTCGAGAGAAGAAAATATAAGCACTGAGCACTGATGAGTCGAGTGTATTGTAGGCTGGAAATTGTCCTGAATGGGGCCTTAGACTGTTTCATTATTTGTTTGTTTGAATTGAGGTTTAATGTCCCCTCAACACTGTTTAGGTCATTTTGGAAACTTGCTCAATTTTGTGGGACTTGTACCCAACACTGAGATGAATTGACACTTCAAGCCCTGTCATCCAATGCAACCAATAGGGCATATAAACATTGGATGGTCAGACTCACACCACTTTGCCTGGGCAGGCTTAGTCTTCCTTCAAGCGGTTTACCAATACTAGTATGTGGTCAGTTACAGCTCCGAGTGATAGCATAATGCAGCCCAATCTATTTCTCCATGCCCGATGAGTGGGGTGGGGGCATTTATTTAATTGTTAGATTCCCATACTGTAAGCAAACAGTATACACACTGATCAGACATCGTGTTCTGCAGCATCTAGTCTGAGTCTACACTGATAAGGATAGCATGTCTATTTTCATTACATAATTGTTACCTGAAAATTCCAACAGATCAGTGATAGTCACATGGACATCAGTAACAAAAAAGCTTCTGTACTTAGTAACTTGTTTGTTTGTTTGATTTGATGTTTAACGTCCCCGTCAACACTGTAAAGGTCATTTTGGAGACGTTGCTTCTAATTTTGTGGGACTTTTACCCGACATTGAGATGAAATGACATCTCAAGCCCTGTCGCCCAATGAAACCAATAGGGTTTATTAGCATGGACGGTCCGCCTCGCACCGCGGTTCCCGGACAGGCTTAGATCCTGTAAGCGGTTTACCAGTACTAGTGTGCGGGCCTGATTCAGCTCTGCGTGGAAGCATCATGCAGCCCATATATTTCTTCAAGCCCCTATGGACGGGGGCCCGTACTTAGTAACTTAGGTTTTATTAATAAATAAGGTAGTCATCAAAGCTTTCTGTTTTCTGGACTTATTTTTCATATACACACAATAAAACCTAAGTTACTTAGTAACTTAGGTTTTATTGTGTGTATATGAAAAATAAGTCCAGAAAACAGAAAATTAAATTGTGTTCAATACATATGGTAGCCATCAAAGCTTTCTGTTTTCTGGACTTATTTTTCATATACACACAATAAAACCTAAGTTACTTAGTAACTTAGGTTTTATTGTGTGTATATGAAAAATAAGTCCAGTTTCTGTTTTCTGGACTTATTTTTCATATACACACAATAAAACCTAAGTTACTAAGTCCAGAAAACAGAAAGCTTAATAAGTAACTTAGGTTTTATTGTGTGTATATGAAAAATAAGTCCAGAAAACAGAAAGCTTTGATGGCTACCATATGTATTGAACACAATTTAATTTTGCACCACTCTCTGGTACAATGCACACACTAGTTACGCGTGAATGGCAAAATTTAATGCTAAGCTCAGTCTGTGCAGCTGTGCAGTCTGACCACCAATCTGCACAGCTTTATAGTCTGATCATAAGCCTGCATATATACACAGCATATATCCCGGGCTTCTCCAGACTTTCGGATGAGTCTTTAAACCGAGGCCCTGTCTCCGTATGACCTTAGCTGTTGGTGGGACGTAAACAGCAAACACTCACTCACAATAAAAAATGATATTAATACGCAGGATCGCTACATTGTAATAACTGGACAAAACGATTTTGTTTGTTTAAATTGAGGTTTTACGTCCCCGTCAACACTATAAGATGATTTTGGAGACCTGCCTCCAATTTTCTGTACCCGACACTGAGATAAAATGACATCTCAGTCCCTGCCGCAAAATCAAATCAAAAGGGTTAATATGAAAGGACGGTCCGACTCGCACCACTTTGCCTCCGCAGGATTAGACCCCTAAGCGGTTTACAGGTACTCATGTGCGGCCGATTTCAGCTCAGCGTGGAAGCATCATGCAGCCCAGTCTTTTTATTCAAGCCTTGAATGGCGGGGGCGACTGGACAAAACAATACTCAGAAATGCTTTACGCCCCCGCCCATAGGGGCTTGAAGAAATATATGGGCTGCTTGATGCTTCCACGCAGAGCTGAATCCGGCCCGCACACTAGTACTGGTAAACCGCTTTGAGGATCTAAGCCTGTCCAGGAATCGCGGTGCGAGGCGGACCGTCCATGCTAATAAACCCTATAGGTTTCATTGGGCGACAGGGCTTGAGATGTCATTTCATCTCAACGGCTTGTAAAAGTCCCACAAAATTGGAAGCAACGTCTCCAAATGACGGGCCTCCGTGGCCTAGTGGATAAGAGCGCTGACTCTTAGTCATTAGGTCTCTCACCGCCGTAGGTTCGAGCCTCGCTCGGGCCACGTGTGAGACGCCAAGTTCTGCAACGGAAGGTCAGGTGGTTTTTCGCCGGGTACTCCGGTTTTCGCCCACCTCTGATTAACGATCGGCTCGATATGAGTGAAATAATCTTGAAAGGGCCGTAAAACCCAACCCCCCCCCCCCCCAACGTCTCCAAAATGACCTTTACAGTGTTGTCAAATCAAACAAACAAATCAGAAATGCTTTGAAGTAGAATGGAAATGAGATATTAAGAACCTATTCATCACGAAATCATGCCTTTATAACTTTGACCCCCTTGAACCCCACTTTTATACAGTTAAACTGGGGTTTACAGGAGTAAATCTTATTTTTCTTCTTTCTGCTCTAAAACAAAGATTGTGGGTATTCGTTAGAACCGCCTTTATGAGGCGGTTCGAACGAGTGCCCACAATCAATGTTTTGAGCAAACATAAGAAAAATGTCACAATTTTTCCTCTTAACATTTTTGTTTTTCGACAAAAAAAATACAATGCATTTGTATATAAGGTAAAAATTGTGACATCAATCTTATTTGTACTTCAATCATGAGTTGTGGGTGCTCGTGAGAACCGCCTCATTGAGCCGGTTCTAACGAGTACCATCAACTTATGTTTTTGAGCACAAATACGGGAAATAGTGTGCACCCCGTAAACCACAATTTTCTCTATATAAAGTGGGGTTAAGAGGGTTCTTCGTTACACGGACTTGTTATCGTGATGTTTCAGATCTCGTTCAATTTGATATTTTTCCAAAACATTATCGCCAGTATACATGTATGTTGGAGTTTTTTCGGGTTACATCACGAAACCACGCTTGTATAAGTTTGCCCTTATAACCCACTTTTATTAGCTCACCAGACCGAAGGTCATGGTGAGGTTTGCTGGCCGGGAGATGTCAGCCGTCGTCGTCCGTCGTCCGTGGTGCGTGCGTATACGTTTCTTGTTAACACTCTAGAGGCCACAGGTTTGGTCCAAACATGATCAAACTTGCTCAGAATGATCATCTTGACAATATCTCGGTCAAGTTCAAATATGGGTCATGTTAGATCAAAAAGTAGGTCAGTAGCTCAAATCATAGAAAAACATTGTTAACACTCTAGAGGCCACAGGTTCAGTCCAAACATCATCAAACTTGCTAAGAATGATCATCTTGACGATATCTCGGTCATGTTTGAATATGGGTCATGTTAGGTCAAAAAGTAGGTCAGTAGCTCAAATCATAGAAAAACATTGTTAACACTCTAGAGGCCACAGGTTTGGTCCGCACATCATCAAACTTGCTCAGAATGATCATCTTGACGATATCTCGGTCAAGTTCGAATATGGGTCATGTTAGGTCAAAAAGTAGGTCAGTAGCTCAAATTATAGAAAAAAACATTGTTAACACTCTAGAGGCCACAGGTTTGGTCCAAACATCATCACACTTGCTCAGAATGATCATCTTGACGATATCTCGGTCAAGTTTGAATATGGGTCATGTTAGGTCAAAAAGTAGGTCAGTAGCTCAAATCATAGAAAAACATTGTTAACACTCTAGAGACCGCAGGTTTGGTCCGCACATCATCAAACTTGCTCAGAATGATCATCTTGAGGATATCGCGGTCACGTTTGAATATGGGTCATGTTAGGTCAAAATGTAGGTCAGTAGCTCAAATCATAGAAAAACATTGTCAACATTCTAGAGGCCAAAGGTTTGGTCGAAACATCATCAAGCTTGCTCAGAATGATCATCCTGAGGATATCTCGGTCAAGTTTGAATATGGGTCATGTTAGGTCAAAAAGTAGGTCAGTAGCTCAAATCATGGAAAAACATTGTCAACACTCTAGAGGACACAGGTTTGGTCCGCACATCATCAAACTTGCTCAGAATGATCATCTTGACGATATCTCGGTCAAGTTCGAATATGGGTCATGTTAGGTCAAGATTGAATATGGGTCACGTGGGTCAAAAGGTAGGTCAGTAGGTCAAATATCATAATCAAACTTGCTCAGAATTATCGTCTTGACAAAATCTAGGTCAAGTTATAAAACGGATCATGTGGGGTCAAAAAGTAGGTCAGCAGGTCGTATCATAGAAAAATCTTGAGACCTGAGCTTTGGTTTATTCATCATCAAACTTGCTCAGAATGATCATCTTGACGATATCTCGGTCAAGTTCGAATATGGGTCGTGTTAGGTCAAAAAGGAGGTCAGTAGCTCAAATCATAGAAAAACATTGTCAACACTCTAGAGGCCACAGTTTTGGTCCAATCATCATCACACTTGCTCAGAATGATTATCTCGACAATATCTCGGTCAAGTTCGAATATGGGTCATGTTAGGTCAAGATTGAATATGGGTCACGTGGGTCAAAAGGTAGGTCAGTAGATCAAATATCATAATCAAACTTGCTCAGAATGATCATCTTGGCATTATCTAGGTCAAGTTATAAAACGGGTCATGTGGGGTCAAAAAGTAGGTCAGCAGGTCGTATCATAGTAAATCCTTGAGACCACAGTTCTGGTCTATGCATCATCAAACTTGCTCAGAATGATTACCTTGACAATATCTCGGTTAAGTTCAAATATGGCTTATGTCGAGTCAAATAGTAGGTCAGTCTGTCAAATCACCCAAAAACCTTGTTTACACTCTATATGCCACAGTTTTAGTTAAATCATCATCAAATTTGCTTTCAATGATTATCATGACAATATCTAGGTCAAGTTCGAATTTGGGTAATGTTGGGTCAAAAACTAGGCCAGTAGGCAAAATCATAGAAAAACATTGTTAACACTCTAGACGCCACAGTTTGTCCCAATCATCATCAGACATGCTCAGAATGATCATCATAACAATATCTAGGCCCAGTTCGAATATGGGTCATGTCCGATTAAAAAGTAGATCAGTAGGTCATATCATAGAAAAACATTGTCAACAATCTAGAGGCCACAGTTTTGGTCCAATCATCATCAAACTTGTTCATAATGATCATATCGACATCATCGATGCCATGCTCGAATCGGGATAATGTTGTGTCAAAAAATAGGTCAGTAGGCCAAATCATAGAAAAACCTTGTCAACACTCTAGAGGCCACAGTTGTGGTCCAATCATCATCAAACATGCTCAGAATTGTCCTCTTTTGGTAATACCTTGGTCAGGAGAGTTATTCTATGAATAGAGTGATAAACCCCCTCGCCCCCACCCCCTTGTCACTATTGTTAGTTAGACTGAGCCTGTAAATCTCCGTCTGGTGCAGAAGGGCCTGATCCCAATGTCCTCAAGGTGCCCAGATAGTGACATACAGGTCAGCTCTGTATTGTCAAAGGGATCCACTCACCCCCCCCCTCCCCTCCCCCCACACACAAACACACACACAAACCATGAGCCATTGTTAGTTAGATTGAGCCCATTCATCTCCGTGTGGTGCAGTAGGACCTGACCCTCAATGTCGACAAGGTGCCGAGATAGTGACATACAAGTCAGCTCTGTATTGTCAAAGGGATCCACCATACCCCCACACACACACACACACACACATTGTTAGTTAGATCGAGCCTGTCACAAGGTTTTGACCCTCAATGCGTCCACAAGGTGCCCAGATAGTGACATACAAGTCATCTCTGTAGTGTCAAAGGGATACATCCCCATCCCACTCCACCCCCTTCCTTTCACCTTCACCATGAGGCATTGTTAGTTAGACTTCGCCTGTCCATCTCCGTCTGGTGCATACAAGTCACCTGAAGTCAGTTCTGTATTGTCAAAGGGATCCACACTCCCTCCCCCCCCCCCACACCATGAGTCATTGTTAGTTAGACTGAGCTCGTTCATCACCATCTAGTGCAGTAGGACCTGACCCGCAATGTCCTCAAGGTGCCCAGATAGGTACATACAAGTCAGCTCTGTATTGTCAAAGGGATCCCCCGACCCAAACACAATTTGAGTCATTGTTAGTTAGACTGAGCCTGTCAATAGGACAAGGCCCTCAATGTCCACAAGGTGACCAAACAGTGACATACAAGTTAGTTCTGTATTGCCAAAGGGATGGACACACCCTCTCCCCCTTGTCACCATGAGTCATTGTTAGTTCAGCTTTGTATTGTCAAAGGGAACTTTTGAAAAACGTCTTCCTCAAAAAAAAGAAAACAATTTCGGAGGCGCATTCCATGAGTGACATTCTGACAATGATCCACTGAACATGATAGCCACCATAAAAAATATATAGCTCTTAAAATGGCTTAAGTTCCTAAATAGCTAGATTGGTTACGAAATAATTTCACAGAAAATTTCCTTGGGTCACTGTCAGCCAAAATTGCTCAAACCCTCCACTCCACCTTATATTACCTACCATAAGGATCAGGTGAGCGATCCAGGGCCATCGTGGCCCTCTTGTATAGTAGAACTGTGGTGTACATGGGTATACGTTATTTGTCTTATCTCTGCTCAGAAAGATAGATTGTGGGTACTCGCGGTTCTAACGGGTGCCCACAATCCTAGGTTTTGAGCATAATTATAAAAATATTATGGTCAGCACAATGAATCTTTAAACCACAGTTTGACGGTCCCCGCCTATCGGGGCTTGAAGAAATTGATGGGCTGCACGATGCTTCACCGCAGAGCTGAAACCGACCCGCACACGAATACTGGACCAGGTATACTTAGAGGATCTAAGCCTGCCCAGGCAAAAGGATGCCCGTCGGACTGCCCGTGCTTATGAACCCTTTTGGTTTCATTAGGCGGCAGGGCTTGAGGTGTCATTTCATCTCAATGTCGGGTCAAAATCCAACAAAATTCGAAGCAACGTCTCCAAAATGACATTTACAGTGTTGACGGGGACGTTAAACCTCAAATAAAACAAAAACAAAACACACAGTTTGAGCTATGGTTTGAAAAGTTCGAAGAAAAACTGCACAATAATTATTTAAACTACGGTTACTACTTTGAAACTGGGGTTTAAGCATTTATTGTACATCAGGCGTTAGAACGGCGGTTTGAATGTAACATAAGTCACAACCCTAGTTTAAAAGCTGAAACTATGGTTTAAAGAATTATTGGGTAGTTTTTCTCTGACACAGTGGTTTCAAGTTTTCTAATCCTAGTAGGAAAACTTTAAACTGGTGTTTAAAGTTCAAACTGTGGTTCGAAGATTAAGTGTTGACTTACGTTGCCATCGTAAACGTTACTAAAATATTTATTGTGCAAATAGCGTCTTAATCCGAGTTTTAAACGGTGGCTTCGTTTAACCTTCAAACAGTGTTTTGAAGATTTATTGTACATGTTGCCTTGAAACTTGGGTTTTAAGTTTTTAATATAAAGATTGAAGTAAAGGTATTCGAAAATAAATTAAAACTGTTGATGATGATGATGATTTCGTGTTTAACGACGCGTCAACCCTCTTTGTGGGTCATAAGCGTCAAACGGTTAATGGTTAAACGGCATGAAGAATTATGAGGATATTAAAAGTAAAAAGTCAGAATGATAATGTATAAAAATCTGGAACAGTTAGATTTTATGAAAAAGTCCAATTTCTTTTAAGAATAAAATAATATTATCAACAGGTACATCTTGAAACAGTTGTTGTAAAGTGTCAGCTTTGAAATATAAGTTACGTGAGGGTGAAAAGTCAACACAGTCAATTAAAATGTTTCACAGTGAATGGCTGATCACAACCTACACAAGAAGGCTGATCATCACCATTAAAAATATAAGAATGAGTCACTCTAGTATGGCCAATGCGCAGTCGCGTTAATACTACATCCTCTTCCCTGGAAAACTGTGGAGGAGAGCATTTTGTTCCAACGACATGTTTAATGGCATGGAGTTTGTTATTTATTGCACGGTCCCATTCGCCTTGCCATTCCGACAAGATGTATCTGTTGATAAATGGTTTAAAATTATTAAAAGGAATTTTAAAAGGAAGAGTCTATTGACAAACGTTTGTCAATAGCACAAAGTCGGTAAAAATGCTATTGACAAACGTTTGTCAATAGCACAAAGTCGGTAAAAATGCTATTGACAAACGTTTGTCAATAGCACAAAGTCGATAAAAATGCTATTGACAAACGTTTGTCAATAGCACAAACTCGGTAAAAATGCTATTGACAGATGTCTTTCAGAATTCAGAGTCGAAATGCGAAAATTGTTTTTTTTTTATATATATTTCTTTTGTACATAATTGTGAATTTAGAAGGACAGTTGTCGACTTATGCCATAGAAAAGTGCTCTTACATGTGAAAAGTGCGGGGAGGTAAACTGACCGGCTCGAATTGACCTAAATAGTGTTGATCAGAAGGATGTGGGTTCAATACCTGGCGGCGTCGGCAACATTCTTGCGTGGCGATTGATCATGGACCTACTGATTCACGCAGGGCAGTTATGAATTTTTATAGAAAGCATGCGTATGTATGTGTAAACCGTTTCCGTATAAGATTTTCTTGTGATTATTGATAGGCAAAGTGACCGGCTCAATATAACCTAAATAGCATGGATCAGGGGGGCGTGGGATCCATGCCTGCCGGGGTCACCAACAATTTTTTTCGGAGCTTGATCATGAATCCGCTTACATGTATTTGTTCACCGCTTCCGTGTAAAGTAGAAGTAAAACAAAGATCAGGAATTGATACAATTAACTTACTCCACCCATAAAAGACACCAAAGGGAAAGAAATACAAACATTAAGCGACCAGACCATAATGGAAACCTAAACAAAGGAAGGCCATAAGGACAGTTACTTTCCCACAAAATGGCCATATGGTCATCCGAAACTAAAAGACACAAGTGATACACACAGTAAGTAACAAACAACAACATAAAATAAATCGCCACAGAAGAGCCGCCTTGGAACGGTCAGTGGAAGATTTCCACTGGGGGGCTTAAATCGATTTTACGTGGCCACAATCCTCGCCCTTACTTCCGTCGCGATTTAGACAAATAATTTGTTCAGTCCGCATGAAGGCCTCCTAACTCATCAGTGCAACATCTCCGTGAACACAAAAATCAAAGAACCACAGAGGTGAGACAACGGTGAGGACTCGACAGCAAGAAACCACTGAAATGCTGGAGCAAAAGAAAACCAACAGTTAGACTCCGATGAGCCCGACCAGAGACAGAGCATCAGGCACCAACCAACATTACCTTGAATTAGATCTCTCTAATTCTCAATAAGCCTTTACGTTGGAGCCGTCATAGAATCTGAGGCCTGACCCACCGGCGTGCAATTAAAGAGGGAAGCAAAGTTGCCAACCGTGATTGGGTTAACTACCATGCATGCAGTCTGTCGTATAATATCCATGTTGTACCCAATCTTTTTATATCGAAGAATGATTTTACGAAATTGGGTACTGAAGTCATTGCGGTTATATATTTTTCTGAATTTAAATACTAAGTCACCATAAAATTCGGGTTCCGATAGACCTTGTTGCAGAAGAGATTTAAGTCCAATATTGAATTTTGAAATTAAATCAGAATGGCGTCTATAAAATTTTGAAAAGGCTTTGCGTAGTTTATGGTACCGATAACCCTGATTAAGGAGTTTAGCCGTTAATAATTTATTACGAGTGTTGAAGTCAGTTACATGACTACACACTCTAGCAAATCGAATTAATTGCGAAATATAAACGCCATAGGATGGCGCACGAGGAACATCACCATCCAAAAAAGGAAAATTTACAATCTCAAAATCAAAGTCATCGCGTTTATCATAAATTTTGCACGAAACAAATCCATCTACAATAGATAGATGTAAATCCAAAAACGGGGCCTCGGTATCAGAAGAATTTGCTTTATTTAACTGAAGTTCTAGGGGGTAAATCTGACTGATCAAACCATCAAAATAGGTATTATCAATATTTAATAAATCATCTAAATATCTAGAAGTAGAGCTAAAAGCTTCAATAATTTCAGATTGGTTATCAATGGAAAGCGACAAAATGAAGTCTCTTTCATAACAATACAAGAACAGATCAGCCACAAGAGGTGCGCAATTAGTACCCATCGGAATACCCACAATTTGTCTAAATAACTTAGTACCGAATCTAATATAAATATTGTCAAGTAGAAAGGTGAGGGCATCACACATTTTCTGACATGACCAAAGTGTATAATTCTTATGCTCTTTAGAAGTGAAAAATGCATTTCTGACATTACATGCAAGATAGAGAGAATCTTCTCTGTGAAAAGCCCATTCAATTAAATCATTAAGCTTTTCTTTTATAAGATTATGAGGAAGTGTAGTGTAAAGAGTGGAAAAATCGTAGGTAGACAGACTAGAAGCACGAAACTGTCTAGATTTCAATTTATTTAAAACATCATTCGAATTTTTTATAGACCAAAACAGATTTCTTCCTGATCTTTCAAAGACTTTATCACAATATTTAATTACATGCGTTTTAATAGCAGTAAGACAGGAAGTTAATAATTTAGAAAGTTCAGTGGTAGTGCAAGAGCTAGAATTTGCAATAAACCGTGCTTTGTAAGGTTTTTTATGAAGTTTTGGTAACCAGTATAGCGTAGGAAGCTTGTCTTGGCCTTCGTTAACACACACAGCAAACTTGGTGGCTGAAAGACAAACATGTTTATCTACTATAGCTCTCTCTTCAGCTAAAGGCTGAAGTTCATAGGCCTTAGTACCACCAAGCTCCTGCTTAAGCGTGTTAACATAGTGGAGCCGTCACACAACGACGACGTTGTTAGCGGCCTTGTCTGCAGGGGCCAAAACAAACTTCTTATGAAATTCTTGAATACCTAGTTTAAGATGACGTAAAGACGTCTTGGGCTTAGGAGGTAATAAGTTAGTATTTTGAGAATAGAAAGAAATGCGTTTATTCACTAGTTTTAAAATGCTAAGTTTCCAGTCCTTAAGGGCTTTATGCTCAACATACTCTCGCTTACACCATCGATTACCGAATTCATTCAATGAAGCAGCGATTTCATCTCTACATTTACTGAAATCAATTTTTGAAGGAAACCGATATTTCGGTCCTTTAGAAATTATATTCCTTATCCTTGAATCAGGAATAATTTTCAAATTGCCAGTAATTACATGACCAGCAGCAGAATAGCAATACTTTGAGTTTTTACAATCACATGAATCAGGAGTATTAGTATCAATATCAAGATCTGAAACAAGTTTATTGAAATTAAAAATGATAGATCTAACAGGTTTGTTATATTTATAGCAAATTATAGGTGTTTCAGTATTTTGAAAATAAGCAGGAATGGAAGAAAGTACGGATCTCTCACGGAAGATACTGGGCAAATCTATAAAATCCATACCCTTATTAAGTCTGTCTTGGGAAATTGTGGATAGGTAAATTGAGCGGCTTGATATGACTTATAATAACCGGCTTGATATGATTTAAATAGTGTTGACTGGGTAGTAAACTCCAATACAGACAAACAAAACAGAAAATAAGAACTAGCTAAATTAACTCTTTATTACATACACGAGGCTCCAGATAAGACATGCGAAAACATACGATCTGGGTACACATTAGAAGTGCATCGATGATTCGCTTATAATGAGTACCCACAGCATATGTTGTCATGCACACATAAGAAAGGTAAGTCTGTCTTCGGAAATTGTGGATAGGTAAATTGACCGGCTTGATATGACTTATAATGACCGGCTTGATATGACTTAAATAGCGTTGACTGGGCAGTAAATTCCAATACAGACAAACAAAAAAGAAAATAAGAACTAGCTTAATAACTCTTTATTACATACATGAGGCTGCTGATAAGACATGCGAAAACATACGATCTGGGTACATTAAAAGTGCATTGATGATTCGCTTCTAATGAGTACCCACAGCATATGTTGTCATGCACACATAAGAAAGGTAAGTCTGTCTTCGAAATTGTGGACAGGTGAATTGACCGGCTTGATATGACTTATAATGAATGACCAGCTTGATATGACTTAAATAGTGTTGACTGGGTAGTAAACTCCAATACAGACAAACAAAACAGAATATAAGAACTAGCTAAATTAACTCATTATTATCGCTCAGATGATGCAATTCTAATCAATACACACAGCATAAGATGTGAACATGATGCCTTATCATAATGATTTCAAACATTATACAACTAACAGCATTTGAATACGAAGTTCTTTTTCTCTTCAATCAGCTTTACTGTACGTTTGTCGATACAACGGTGGTGAAGCCATGCATCGCAGGCCACGCATTGTACCATTTCGCTGTCATACAGACCGCGACATTTGCAATATATGTTTTCCTTGGTTTTTGTTATTTTTTTCTTTTTCCAGTTTGTATTAATATTGAATGGGAAATTGGAAAATTTTTTATTTTCTAGACAACTAATGAGATGGCTGCGCTTTTTATCTTGAACAAAAATGAGTTTCGAAGGATTCATTCCAAAACAGATTGCAACAGCAAAAGCAATCGCAAATAATCCACAGTCGACTCCTCCTACCTGGTTTTGTACCGGACATTTCAGAAAATGTAATTGTGATCCTTGTGGCTTCATTATTGCGCAAATTTGTTTTTTAGTGTCAACATCTAAATCGGTGAACAAACTGTCAAACCAATTAACCTGCCCTTCATTGCAATCTATTGTTGAAACTGTAAGCCAATGTCCGGAATCAATAGTACCCCTGTGTCGGAGAACTGAAACTGACAGCACAAAATTTGCGGTTAAACCGCTTAAAGAATTAAGCCTGCCCGGGCTAAGCGGTGCAAATAGGACTGTACATGCTTATAAACTCTATAGGTTTCATTAGGTGACAGATCTTACGATGTCATTTCTTTCCTACGATGCCTTACATGTAAAGTCCCATAAAATTGGAAGCAAAATGAAAATATTCAGTGTTGACGGGGACAATAAATCTCAAATCAAACCAACCAGCGGAAGGCGGAATGTCTTTCCACAGAAAGAGGCCGCGAACCGGTGGGCCAAACCCGCATCATCTATGGCTCCAGTCGAACGTTAATTCAAACCGCTCTTAAAGGAAAGTAGCAAATCCATGTTTCGCTGTAGTGTCTAACCAAGTACTTAAACGCGGAACAAATTCATAATCTGACTTTTAGATACTTCAACATGAATTGTAGGAGAGAAAAGACAGAGGAATTTGATTAAATGAAAAATGTTAAATGACAGGAAAAACAGAAATCTTTGAAAGAAATAGAAAAAAAAACTTTCGCATTTCGACTCTGAAATCTGAAAGATGTTTGTCAATAGCATTTTTACCGAGTTTGTGCTATTGACAAACGTTTGTCAATAGCATATTTCCCGACTTTGTGCTATTG
The DNA here is from genome assembly GCA_963580285.1 of Lucinisca nassula. Classification (NCBI taxonomy): domain Eukaryota; kingdom Metazoa; phylum Mollusca; class Bivalvia; order Lucinida; family Lucinidae; genus Lucinisca; species Lucinisca nassula. Next base: position 18,852,875 of record OY757017.1, read on the forward strand.
ACAAACGTTTGTCAATGGCATTTTTATCGACTTTGTGCTATTGACAAACGTTTGTCAATAGCATTTTTACCGACTTTGTGCTATTGACAAACGTTTGTCAATAGACACTCCGATTTTAAAAACAGATGGATCAAGATTGAGCGATTCCTTTGCTTTCTTGTCGGCATATTCATTGCCGACAATGCCGATATGGCTCGGAAGCCAACAAAACAAAATTTGGTGTGTTTTAGAAATTCATGATGTTTTTCAATCAAGTTTTGTATTTGAGGATTTTTAGATGATGAATGGGCTAAAGCCTTGCACGGTTGGCAACTTTGCTTCCCTCTTTAATTGCACGCCGGTGGGTCAGTCCTCAGATTCTATGACGGCTCCAACGTAAAGGCTTATTGAAAATTAAAGAGATAATGTTGGTTGGTGCCTGATGCTCTGTCTCTGGTCGGGCTCATCGGAGTCTAACTGTTGGTTTTCTTTTGCTCCAGCATTTCAGTGGTTTCTTGCTGTCGAGTCCTCACCGTTGTCTCACCTCTGTGGTTCTTTGATTTCTGTGTTCACGGAGATGTTGCACTGATGAGTTAGGAGGCCTTCATGCGGACTGAACAAATTATTTGTCTAAATCGCGTCGGAAGTAAGGGCGAGGATTGTGGCCACGTAAAATCGATTTAAGCCCCCCAGTGGAAATCTTCCACTGACCGTTCCAAGGCGGCTCTTCTGTGGCGATTTATTTATGTTGTTGTTTGTCACTTACTGTGTGTATCACTTGTGTCTTTTAATTTTGGATGGCCATATGGCCATTTTGTGGGAAAGTAACTGTCCATATGGCCTTCCTTTGTTTAGGTTTCCATTATGGTCTGGTCGCTTAATGTTTGTATTTCTTTCTCTTTGGTGTCTTTTATGGATGGAGTAAGTTAATTGTATCAATTCCTGATCTTTGTTTTACTTCTACTATTAAGCACAGAAAGTGAATCAGAAAATATAATTGCTTTTTGAAATGTTGAAGAACTGATAAAATCTAAAGCTAGGTCTATTGCTTTGGCTTCAGCTGTAAAAATAGATGAACCATCTGGAAGGCGCAAGGTTTGGTGCGTATCTTTAGAAACATACGCACAACCATCTTTTTCTCCTTCTTTGGAACCATCAGTATAGACTTGCTGGTAATCATCATAACGTGACTGCAGTACCTGAAAGTTTTGTTTGAGAAGTATCGGATTTGATTCGGATTTTTTGCCATCATGTAAGTCGAACAGAATAGAAGGTTGTTTAATACACCAAGATGGAACTTCGGCGGTTTCATGTTTTTCGAATATTTTTAAGGTCGATACCTGCATTTTCCAGCAGTGGTAAAATACGTAATCCAAAAGGTTTAATTGCTGTGGGTTTAGTTTCATACCTATCTACAAATTGAGGTGGAAATGAAATTTTGGATGCCGGGTTAGATGGATTTGCAGCAAGTCTTATAGCATACTGAAGAGAAAGTTTCTCTCTGCGCGAGGTTAAAGATGGTTCACCTGCTTCTACATAAAGGCTTAATACGGGAGAAGTACGGAAGGCTCCCATGGCCAGACGAAGGCCTTGGTGATGGATAGTATCCAAGGATTCTAAGTAGGACTTTCTGGCAGAACCATAAATAACAGACCCATAATCTAATTTAGATAATATTAAAGACCGGTAAAGATGTAATAAAGTATACCGATCTGCTTCCCAACTTGTATGAGCTAAAACTTTCAAAAGATTCAAAGCTTTTAAGCATTTCGCTTTAAGATATTTAATATGGGGAATAAAAGATAACTTTTGATCAAATATGACCCCAAGAAATTTGGCTTCTTCAACAACAGGAATTTGTGATCCGTATAAAAACAGGGAAGGATGTTCGTGTTTCTTCCGTAGTTTACAAAAATGAACACACTGCGTTTTCGACTTGGAGAACTTGAAACCATTTTTATCAGTCCATTCTTCTATTCTTTTTAAATTTTGTTGTAACTTTCGTTCAATTGTTTTCATATTTTTTGAACGGTAACATATACAAAAATCATCAACATACAATGAACAATCAATTTTGTCGTCCAAACATTGTACAATATTGTTTATTTTGATGTTAAATAGCGTAGTTGAAAGAATACTACCCTGTGGGACACCCTGTTCTTGATCATAGAAATCTGACACGGTAGACCCCACACGCACCTGAAACATGCGCTCCCCTAAAAAGCTTTCAATAAAACTGGGAAGTTTTCCTCTTAAGCCAATGTTATGTAGATCTTTCAATATTCCATAACGCCATGTTGTATCATATGCTTTCTCCAAGTCGAAAAAGACAGCTACTACGTGTTCTTTGTTAATAAAAGCATCTCGTATAAATGTTTCTAGTCTTATTAATTTGTAGGTGCTGCATGATCTTTCCCTGGTTTCGGAATTGGTACAACTGTAGCTACACGCCAGCTCTCAGGACAGACCCCCGTTTCCCAAATACTATTAAAGATATCTAAAAGTGTTGAAAGAGAACTTTTTGGCAGATGCTAAAGCATCTGATAATGAATTTCATCGGGGCCGGTTGCCGTATCATGTGATTTTTCAATGGCTTCAACGAGTTCGGATAAGTTAAAAGGTTTGTTGTATTCTTCGTGATTAAGAGATTTAAAGTTTAGATTTCTTTTCTCTTGGTCCTTTTTGAAATTTCTAAAAGTGTCAGAATAATTACGCAATGATGAATTTATCAAGAATGTGCTCCCAAGAGTATCTGAAATATCTTTTTTTGTTGAAGCTATTGTGTCAAATTCAGTATTTAAATGTGTAAAACTAGAAGACTTTGCTTTTCCTGAAATTTTTCGATCCATATCCCAAACCTTTTTAATGGGGGTTTTACAGTTCAATTTGGAGACATATTCTCCCCATGACTTTCGTTTGGAAGCTCGGATTGTTCGCCGAGCTTTAGCTCTAAAAACTTTTACGTCGTTGAGCATTTCTGAAGTAGGATTTTTGCAGAACTTATTTAGAGCCTGTTTACGCTTTTTAATAGCTTCTTTACAGTCATTATTAAACCAAGGCTTGCTTTTCTTAGTATTTGTGGAGGTCTTTGAACAGACCAGTCATAGTCCAAGAAGAGAGATGGGTGACACAAAGAGAGATCTAAAGAAGACAAATGACTTGTCGCAGGGTGAAGGTCTGCTCATGATGATCAGTGCGGAAGTGATCACTTCCCTGTTATAATTGAGAGCGTAAACGAACCAGATGAGGACTATAACCAGAAATGGAAAATGAATAAATCCGACTGGGAATTATTCCATAATTTATGTGAAGAAGAGTTATCAGTTGATCATTTTAATGAATCATCCGACATTGTTTCTGATTTCACAGATACACTTATTAATATATCAGAACAATGCATTCCAGTTTTGTGGGACGTTTACCCGACACTGAGATGACATGGCATCTCAAGCCCTGTCGTCCAATTATATGCATTGAACGGTCTGACTCACATTACTTTGCATGGGAAGGCTTAGTCCTTCTAAGCGGTTTACAAGTACTCGTTCGTCGGTTTCAGAACTGCGTGGAAGCACCATGCGGCCCAATCTATTTCTCCAAGCCCCGATGTCTTTTTTTTTTAGCTCACCAGAGCCGAAGGCTCCGGGGGAGCTTATAGGATAGGCAGTTGTCCGTCGTCGTCTGCGTCTGCGTCGTCTGCGTCGTCTTCGTCAACATTTTCAAACGACATCTCCTCTGAAGCCACTGGGCCGATTCAGCCCAAATTTCATCTGTAGCATCCTTGGGCAGGGGGATTGAAAGTTTGTGTTTTTAATGAAAATCGGCTCATTAGTTTGGTTGCTATGGCAACTTAGAGTTTCCATAGACTTATAATGGGGAAAATAGAAAAATGGCATTTACTGCCAAGCCTCTGCAGATATTTTGACAAAACTTTCATAGAAATGTTCCATAGGTAATCTACTATCTGCCGTATGATTTTAGGCCTTCTGTTCATTTTTATTGGTTACCATGGAAACCAAAATGCAAAAAAAAATAGACAAAAAATACTTAAAATCATCTCCTCAGAAATCATATGCTCTAGGAGGCTGAGACTTTATGAAAATATTCACCATATTTGCCCTTACAGGTTTTGTGTTTTAGTTTTGTTGCTATGGCAACTTAGAGTTTCCACTGACTTATAATGGGGAAAACTGAAAAATGGCATTTACTGCCAAGTCATTGCAGATATTTTGACAAAACTTACATAAACATGTTCCTTGTGTAAACTTCTCTCAGCCATATGCTTTTATGTCAACCTTGGGGTCCCCTAGGTTGTGCCAGGGCCATGCCCCGCCCCCTCCACTTCATAAAATGCCTTATATCTCAGAAACCTTATGGATCCCAACCCCTAAACCATATATATTCTTGTTCCTTATGATAAGATGCATTAAGTGACACCAACCTGGGGGTCCCCCGGGATGTGCCGGGGACATGCTATGCCCCCTATATTTCATAAAATGCCATTTATCTCAGAAACCATTCAGATCCCCACCCAATAACTATATATATTCTTGTTCCTTATGCTAAGATGCATTAAGTAACACCAACCTGGGGGTCCCCCGGGATGTGCCGTGGACATGCCCCACCCCCTTCACGTCATAAAATGCCATATATCTCAGAAACCATACAGCTCCCCCACCCCTAAACTATTTATATTCTTGTTCCTTATGCTAAGATGCATTTAGTGACACCAACCTGGGGTTCCCCCGGGTTGTGCCGGGACCATGCCCTACCCCCTCCACTTCATAAAAGGCCAAATATTCCAGAAACCTTACAGATCCTCTGCCCTAAACCATATACATGTGTATATTCTTGTTCCTTATGATTAGACACATTCATTGACACCAACCTAGGGGTCACCCTGGGTGCTCCCGGGCCATGCTTCACCCCTTGACTTCACAAAAGACCATATATCTGAGAAACTGTTCAGAGCCCAGCCCCTAAACCATATATATTCTTGTTCCTTATGATAAGACGCAATCAGTGACACCAGCATGCGGGTCCACCCAGGGTGCCATGGGCCATGCCCCACCCCTTTACTTCATTAAAATCCATATATCTCAGAAACCATACAGATCCCCAACCCTAAACAATATATATATTCTTGTTCCTCAAGTGCTCCTCTGTTATTGATATCTTTACAGCCCCATAGAATATTGTGACCATTGAAGTCGCCAACTAAAAGATATGGCGATGGAAGTTATGACTCAGCAATGTGTCAAGATGTTCGGGCTTTAAAGAAAATGAGGGTGGGATATATAGAGAGCAAATTGTAGTTGGGGTGGGGGGTATTGTTTTTGATATCATTGCAACATAATGCAGATTTGATTAGATATTGGTGACCTTGACCCTTTTTTCCAAGTCACAAGCCCCCAAAAACAGATAATTTTGGGCCAAAAAATGGCTTATATGCACTCTTATCTCATTATCGAATTGATTAATTTTATTCAAACTTTGTACAATATATCATCACAACATACCACTGATTTGATTAGATTTAGGTGACCTTGACCTTTTTTCAAGGTAACAGACCCCAAAAAGAGTCAATTTTGGGCAAAAAATTACTTGTCTGCATTCTAAGGTCAAGGTCATGTTCTTTTGGGGCCCAAAATGGCTTATCTGTATCCTTTATCATTTAAGAATTGATTAATGTTGGTCAAACTCGATACACTATTTATTTACAGTCTACCAAATTTAATTAGATCCTGGGGATCTGTCTGAGCTTTTTAATGACTTTTTTTTTTTAAGGTCACGCGTTCCCGAAAATTGGCAGTTTCTGGCCAAAAATGGTCTGTTTGCAGCTTACATTTTGGTGACCTTAACCTAGTTATTAAAGTCAAATAGATGTTTAAAATATATTTATGGGGGACATTGTTTTCCTGTGAAAAACATTTCTAGTTTGTTATTTGGTTTCAGTTTATGGCCCATTTAAGATTATTTCACTTAGTCTGAGACAATTGCATTACGAAAACACGCCTATACAAATACATTGTAAACTTTACCACGGAAAAAAGAAAATTGTAAGATGTTAACTGTTGATATTTTTCTTATTTCTGCTCAAAATAAAGATTGTGTGCACTCGTTAGAACCGCCTCATCGAGGCAGTTCTAACGAGTACCCACAATCTATATTTTAGAGCAGAAATAAGAAAAATAGGGTTTACCCCTGTAAACCCCGGTTTTACTAGATAAAGTGGGGTTCAAGGGGGTCATAATCATATAGGTGTGTTTTCGTGATGTTAATCAGAGGTTGGGGTAAAAAGGAGTACCCGGAGAAAAACATTGAACCTGACAATCCGCCACAAAATTTGGCATCTTAGAAAATAGAGATCTGCTTAGGCCGGTGCTAGAGGGCGTGGCCAGTGTTTCAGTACTGGTCATGAACAGACTCCACAAAACAGTCTGGTATTTTTGTTAATTTGGTGTTTTTGGTGTTTTCTTTGCTTTTAAAGGATCTAACTATTTCGTACTTATTTATCTTCACTGCAGCTATATAGTATTGTGCCATGTGGCGGCAGTTAAAAGTCTCATCATAGTGCAGATTATATTTATCTTCACTGCAGCTATATAGTATTGTGCCATGTGGCGGCAGTTAAAGTCTCATCATAGTGCAGATTATATTTATCTTCACTGCAGCTATATAGTATTGTGCCATGTGGCGGCAGTTAAAGTCTCATCATAGTGCAGATTATATTTATCTTCACTGCAGCTATATAGTGTTGTGCCATGTGGCGGCAGTTAAAAGTCTCATCATGGTGCAGATTATATTTATCTTCACTGCAGCTATATAGTATTGTGCCATGTGGCGGCAGTTAAAAAAGTAGAAGTAAAACAAAATCAGGAATTGATACAATTAACTTACTCCATCCATAAAAGACACCAAAGGGAAAGAAATACAAACATTAAGCGACCAGACCATAATGGAAACCTAAACAAAGGAAGGCCATATGGACAGTTACTTTCCCACAAAATGGCCATATGGCCATCCAAAATTAAAAGGCACAAGTGATACACACAGTAAGTAACAAACAACAACATAAATAAATCGCCACAGAAGAGCCGCCTTAGAACGGTCAGTGGAAGATTTATATCTAAAGGATGTCAATTGATGGAACAGTGAAAAGCAATTGCATAAGCAATCCCTGAGGATTGGAAAAATAAGAGCATTAAATGCATGTACGGGGATACCTTTTACAGCCGCCACACGGCACAAACATAGTCTCATCATAGTGCAGATTATATTTTCTGGTCCTTTGGGATCATTGAGTTCACTAAGAATCATTTTGTTTATTTGTATTGGAGTTTTACAGCCCAGTCAACACTATTTTAGGTGATTTTGAGCCGGTCAGTTTACCTATCCACACTTTTCCTGGGCAGGCTTATACGTAAGCGGCCAGTACAGTTCACATTCTTTCGCCAGAAACTGGCAACTGCCCTTCAGCAGAAGAGTATTTTGAAAAACAGAGTTCTGCTTAAGCCGTGGGCCTGGCCAATGTTGCACATTTCAGTACTGGTCATAAACAGACTCAATAAAACTGAGTCTGCTATTTTTGTTTATTTGGTGTATTCTTTTCTTCCAAAAGATCTAACTATTCAGAACTTATTTACAAGTGATCCGGGGGAGGCTCAAACCACTATTGCAAGAAGGTCTTTAAACTGCTTCTTATAAATGAAGTGTGGCCATTTAGGGTTCAATCCTCTTGTTATTGGAAGCACTTGAGCTTGATTGAGCTGATATAATACCAAACATTTAGGGTTCAATCCTCTTGTTATTGGAAGCACTTGAGCTTGATTGAGCTGATATAATACCAAACATTTAGGGTTCAATCCTCTTGTTATTGGAAGCACTTGAGCTTGATTGAGCTGATATAATACCAAACATTTAGGGTTCAATCATCTTGTTATTGGAAGCACTTGAGCTTGATTGAGCTGATATAATATCAAACATTTAGGGTTCAATCCTCTTGTTATTGGAAGCACTTGAGCTTGATTGAGCTGATATAATAACAAACATTTAGGGTTCAATCCTCTTGTTATTGGAAGCACTTGAACTTGATTGAGCTGATATAATACCAAACATTTAGGGTTCAATCCTCTTGTTATTGGAAGCACTTGAGCTTGATTGAGCTGATATAATACCAAAATTGTCGAGAGAAGAAAATATAAGCACTGAGCACTGATGAGTCGAGTGTACTGTAGGCTGGAAATTGTCCTGAATGGGGCCTTAGACTGTTTCATTATTTGTTTGTTTGAATTGAGGTTTAATGTCCCCTCAACACTGTTTAGGTCATTTTGGAAACGTTGCTCAATTTTGTTGGACTTTTACCAAACATTAAGATGAATTTATACCTCAAGCCCTGTCATCCAATGCAACCAATAGGGCATATAAACATTGGATGCTCAGACTCACACCACTTTGCCTGGGCAGGCTTTGTCCTTCCTTGAAGCGGCTTACAAATACTAGTATGTGGTCAGTTACAGCTCCGAGTGATAGCATAATGCAGCCCAATCTATTTCTCCATGCCCGATGAGTGGGATGGGGGCATTTATTTAATTGTTAGATTCCCATACTGTAAGCAAACAGTATATATACTGATCAGACACGGTGTTCTGCAGCATCTAGTCTGAGTCTACACTGATAAGGAAAGCATGTCTATTTTCATTAAATAATTGTTACCTGAAAATTCCAACAGATCAGTGATAGTCACATGGACATCAGTAACAAAAAAGCTTCTGTACTTAGTAACTTAGGTTTTATTGTGTGTACAGTCGAACTTCGATGGCTCGAACCACTTTGGGACCATGAAAATTTGTTCGACACAGCGGTAGTTCGAGCCACTGAGGGTTACTGCCAGGAGGCATAACGAGATACTTTTGGACATCTTATCGATGTTCTGTAATGCAAAAATGTATGCTGGGTGTTCTCATTAGAATCGCCTCACCGAGGCGATTCTAATGAGTACACACAGCATACATTTGCAGGATAAAAGACTAAAATCTTCTTAATTATCACCCACTATTGCTTGAGACGAGGTATTCTCTAGGGGCTCAAGAGCGAGTTCGACTCAGCCATGGTAAAGGAGCCATCGGTGTTCGAGCCATCGAAGTTCTACTGTATATGAAAAATAAGTCCAGAAAACAGAAAGCTTTGATGACTACCATATTTATTGAACAAAATTTGATTTTGCACCACTCTCGGGCACAATGCACATACTAGTTAGGCGTGAATGGCAAAATTTAATGCTAAGCTCAGTCTATGCAGCTGCGCAGTCTGATCACCAGTCTGCACAGCTTTATAGTCTGATCATACGCCTGCATATATACACAGCATATATCCCGGGCTTCTCCAGACTTTCGGATGAGTCTTTAAACCGAGGTCCTGTCTCCGTATGACCTTAGCTGTTGGTGGGACGTAAACCTCAAACAGTCACTCACTGTAAATAAAATGATATCAATACGCAGACTCGCTAATAACTGGACAAAACGATTTTGTTTGTTTGAATTGAGGTTTTACGTCCCCGTCAACCCTATTAGGTGATTTTGGAGACGTTGCTTTCAATTCTGTGGGACTTTTACCCGGCACTGAGATGCAATGACATCTCAGTCCCTGTCGCCAAAACAAATCAAAGGGGTTATATAGGACGGTCCGACTCGCACCACTTTGCCTCCGCAGGATTAGACCCCTAAGCGGTTTACCGGTACTCATGTGCGTGGAAGCATCATGCAGCCCAGTCTATTTAGTCATGCCTTGATTGGCGGGGGCGACTGGACAAAACAATGCTTTGAAGTAGAATGGAAATGAAATATTAAGAACCTATTCATCACGAAATCATGCCTATATATTTTTGACCCTTTATACAGCATAACTGGGGTTTACAGGAGTAAACCTTATTTTTCTTATGTCTGCTCTAAAACATAGATTGTGGGTACTCGTTAGAACCGCCTCTGTACATTCGCCACTGAACGTGACTTTTTTTCATCAGGAAAACATGTGAAAAAAAGTGTCCAACATGATGTCAGAAATGACATACATGTATATATTAGATAAAAATTGTGACATCATTCTTATTTCTACTTCAATCATGGGTTGTTGATGCTCGTTAGAACCGCCTCATTGAGCCGGTTCTAACGAGTACCCACAACTTATGTTTTCGAGAACAAATACGGGAAATAGTGTACACCCCGTAAACCACAGTTTTCTCTATATAAAGTGGGGTTAAGAGGGGTCTTCGTTACACGGACTTGTTATCGTAATGTTTCAGATCTCGTTCAATTTGATATATTTCGAAAACATTATCGCCAGTATACATGTATGTTGGACTATTTTCGGGTTACATCACATAACCAAGCCTGTATAATTTTGCCATTAAAACCCACTTTTATTAGCTCACCTGACCGAAGGTCATGGTGAGGTTTTGTTACCGTGAGATGTCCGTCGTCGTCGTTCGTGCATACACGTTTGTTGTTAACACTCTAGAGGCCACATGTTTGCTCCAAACATCATCACACTTGCTCAAAATGATCATCTTGACGATATCTCGGTCAAGTTCGAATATGAGTCATGTTAGATCAAGATTGAATATGGGTCACGTGGGTCAAAAAATAGGTCAGTAGGTCAAATATCATAATCAAACTTGCTCAGAATGATCATCTTGACAATATCTAGGTCAAGTTAGAAAACGGGTCATGTGGGGTCAAAAAGTAGGTCAACGGGTCGTATCATAGAAAACCCTTGAGACCACAGTTTTGGTCTATTCATCATCAAACTTGCTCAGAATGATTAGCTTGACAATATCTCGGTTAAGTTCGAATATGGCTCATGTCGGGTCAAAAAGTAGGTCAGTCTGTCAAATCACAGAAAAACTTTGTTAACACTCTATAGGCCACAGCTTTGGTTAAATTACCACCAAATTTGATTAGAATGATTATCATGCCAATATCTAGGTCAAGTTCGAATATGGGTAATGTTTGGTCAAAAAGTAGGCCAGTAGGCCAAACCATAGACGAAAACATTGCTAACCCTCTGGAGGCCACAGTTTTGGCCCAATCATCATCTTGCTCAGAATGATCATCATAACAATATCTAGGTCAAGTTCACCGTCTATCATCGACACCGGAAATAGAATCCCGGTGAATCGAAAGTAATAGCTGCAGGTGAAGGAGTGCCTCTTGAAAATGGATTATTTTACTGCTTGTAAGCTTAAGGTTAAGATTACTGTTATCAAATATCAGTAGTGGATATAATTTGCTGCTGCCATGAGAAGTGCTTTCTTATAAAACGCACAAATGTGCAACTACAGACCGAATATTCGACAGCTGGTACCGTAAACAAAATGGATTTGGCAAGTTTGTTGTTGTTTTGTTTAATGTTTATGCCTTTCTACTGAAGTTTTTTCACTTAATCAGAAAGAACAATGCTGGAAAAAATAATTTGCATAAGAAACTCGCCTCAAATTGTACTTTCAACACAAATGTTTGCCTAAACGTAAATTACCTGTTGTACGGCGAATAGTAGTGTGGTGTACAGCTTGTTGCAAATTAGAGTAAACGATAGTGTACGGCGAATAGTTCCATGTTTATAGCTGATAACATTTTAAAAGTATACCGACCGGCCTTACGATGCTTCTCTCACATCCACGAGGACTGTACTGCTCTGCATGTATGTCCTGTCAAAGTCGGGTGTTATATTTTGTCGAACATGCTGCTTCGAAATTTAAACAATGGTCGGCAAGAACTGGGGCTAAATCAAATAGATTCACCTGTCTGTCACAACATCTTTATCCAGTGTCATCAGAGTTTTATAAACGCACTTCAACAATTTTCACCCATTCTCTCATCATATTAGCAAGAACACATCACAATATAGTAATGTTAGTTAGGAACTAATGACTATGTATAGTTTTAAGACCATATTTTGTCACAGAGGCGTTATTGTGGGTTAAAAAGAAGTGCGCATTATGAAATCACGCCTGTTCAAATATTCAGGAGTGGAAGACTCGTAAGGGGTAGATGGCGGTTATGCACTTAAAATCCTTACGGGAACTTTCGGTCATGACTTACGAGTGATTACACTACATTACAAGACTTAAAATGTCAACATTTTGAGATGAAATGACATCTAAAAACGTTTCGCCCTATGAATACAACAGAATAAAGATGCATGGCCAGTCCCACTCGCACTACTTTCTCTAGGTTCTGCGGTTCGATTAGTTGCAGCGGTAATAAAGTTACGGTGTCCATACATGCTACACTGGTATTATTTGCCGGGATAAATGCCCCAAAATGCACCGTCCATCGGATCGAGACGTTAACTGGAGCCCTCTACCCCCGTGCAGGGAGAATCCTACCCTATGCAAGTTAGAGATCTTTGCGTAATTACATGATGAGTTTAAACAATAGTTTATTAGTTAACTATATACGATCGCTAATAAACCATTGTTTAAACTAATCATGTAATGTAATCACTCAGATCAAATTCCTGTGACAAATGGAGTCAAGCAAGGTTGTGTGATAGCCCCAACACTGGTCAGCATGATGTTCGCTTCCATGCACAAAAATGTTTTCCAGGAGGGTGACAATGGTATACCGATTAGGTATCGTTTTGCTGGGAAGCTTTTCAATCACGGAAGGTTGCAAGCCAAATCAAAGGTGCAAACAGAGGTGCCAGATGAGTTCCTCATTGGAGATGACTTGGCAAAAGGTGCATAATTACTGTGTAGACTTTCATCCTTCAAAGTAGAAGTAAAACAAAGATCAGGAATTGATACAATTAACTTACTCCACCCATAAAAGACACCAAAGGGAAAGAAATACAAACATTAAGCGACCAGACCATAATGGAAACCTAAACAAAGGAAGGCCATAAGGACAGTTACTTTCCCACAAAATGGCCATATGGCCATCCAAAACCAAAAGACACAAGTGATACACACAGTAAGTAACAAACAACAACATAAATAAATCGCCACAGAAGAGCCGCCTTGGAACGGTCAGTGGAAGATTTCCACTGGGGGGCTTAAATCGATTTTACGTGGCCACAATCCTCGCCCTTACTTCCGTCGCGATTCTGACAAATAATTTGTTCAGTCCGCATGAAGGCCTCCTAACTCATCAGTGTAACATCTCCGTCAGCTCTGGAGTATGTGTAATGTACACCTGAGAGTAATGGTCAAATGTGTCCGATCACAGTAGTTGTTTTAGGGCAGTTCAACGGCCCAGTCAACACTTTGTATGTCATTTTTTTCGAACAGTTTACCTATCCGCCCTTTTACTGTGCAGGCTTATATGTAAGCGGTTTCTCTTCTTGAATCAGCGGAAGGGTGACAATGAGGGAGAGAATGACCGTAGAAAAGATTTCATGATCAATCTCCACGACAGAGTGTTGCCGACCCGACACGTATCGAATCCACGTCCTCCTTATCACCAGTCAGTCGCACATCCGACTGAGCTCCCGAGCCCGGCCAATCGCAGTAGATAGATAGATAGATAGATAGATAGATAGATAGATAGATAGATAGATAGATAGATAGATAGATAGATAGATAGATAGATAGATAGATAGATAGATAGATAGATAGATAGATAGATAGATAGATAGATAGATAGATAGATAGATAGATAGATAGATAGATAGATAGATTTCTCCATCATCCGTTGGCCGGGGAAAGCATATATACCCTTAAAAGTGGGGGAAAAAGTTGTGCATCATTGGCGCTTAGCAATAAATAATAAAATAAACGCTCTTCCTCTTTCGCTGAATAAATAAGATTCATGCACAGGCAAAAAAGACGGGAAGTGGTAAACTCCGGACAAAATTTGAAAACTTGAGACGCGAGATCTATAAAAACACGTGATATATATATAAAAAAAATCATCATGATTTGTTTGTGAATAACTCAGTAGGTGATGGAAAGGCAAATCCAAGAGGTTCTCCTGTCGCGGTTTATTTTTGTTATGGTTTGTCTTTGGGTGTATGTGTCGCTTATATTATTTTATTGTGGAGGGCCTGTCGGCCGTTTTTTGTGGTTGGGGCGGTGGGCTGTCCTTTTGGCTTTCCGCTGTTGGTGTTTCCGTTGGGGTCTGTTGTTTCATGTTTGTGGTTCTTTCCCTTTGGTGTCTTTGATGGGTGCTGTGGGTTGATTGTATCGAGTCCTGATCATTACCTCCACCTCTGTTTTCTAAAGATATATCAATAGTCAGAAGAAAGACAGACAAGGTGCCCAACCCCTTAATAAAAGAGGAGGGAGCGGGGTTGCTGAATCCGACTCTGAAAGGGCAGCGGAACTAGTTGGTCAATTCAATGATGCGTTTAATAAAACTGAGTTCACGGAGGTTCCATTGAGAAGAAGATCGGCCCCATTTATTGATACTATTGTTGTGCCATCGGCAGGAGCGATCAAGTTACTTCAGGGTTTAAACCCCACTAAAGCTTTAGGACCTGATGAGCTACATCCTAGATTCCTGAAGGAACTAGCAAAAGAGTTAGATCCAGTTTTTGTCCACCTGTTTTAACAGTCTCTTAATGCGGGTGAAATCCCCAAAGAATGGCACTTAGCGAACATTTGCCCACTCTTCAAAAAAGGAGATAGGGCTCTTAATCATATTTATCACCCTATGTCTCTGACTTGTGTTCTGTGTAAATTGCTTGAACATATAGTCTGCTCAAACATCATGGCCAAATTAGATGAACATAAACTTTTGTCAGAAAGATAGCAGGCATTAAGGAAAAGGCATAGTTGTGGAACTCAGTTGAGAACAACTATTAATGATTGGGCAATAATCTTGGACAAAGGGGGACAGGTTGACACACTTATTCTGGACTTCGAGAAAGCTTTTGACACCACACCACATGAACTACTTAAATCTAAGTTATTTGGTTATCGCATTGGGGGAGTTACTCTCATATGGATAGATTCCTTTCTTTGCTACAGAAAACCGCGTTGTTGTTAACTGTGAATATTCAGAGTGGGCACCAGTTTTGTCTGGAGTCCCACAAGGGACTGTTCTTGGTCCACTGTTATTCTCCCTGTACATCACTGATGTTTCCACTGACACTGACTTAGCAATACGACTGTTCGCAGACGATTGTGTTTGCTACCAGGAAATTAGAGATCCAGATGATTCACTGAAATTTCAGAATGATATAGATAGATCAGGATGTTGGGCCCGAAAATGGGACATGAGATTTCAGCCCGTTAAATGCAATATTATGCATATGACTAAGAAGAGAATAAATAAAATTGAGGCTTCTTAAACATCAGAGGGAACAGTCCCCGAAAACATGGATTCCATTAAATACCTTGGTGTGAGACTTGCACACAATTTGAGATTGAATACACATATTAGCAACATGTGTACTAAGGCAAATAGAACGCTTTGTTTCCTGAGGCGAAATCTTCATCAGTGTCCTCATGATGTAAAAGAGGCAGCTTATAAAGTTCTTGTTCGCCCAATCTTGGAATATGGTAGTTGTTTCTGGGACCCTAGCGGAGTGGTCCTTAATGAAGCAATTGAAAACGTTCAGAATAGAGCTGCTAGATTTGTAACCAGCAATTACTGTTTTGAAACTGGGAGCATGACTGGACTACTAGGAAAATTAAGATGGGAGGTTCTCAAGAAAAAGAGAAAACAGTAAGCTCACACTTCTATACAAAGGTCTCGGCCCCCGCCCATAGGGGCTTGAAGAAATATATGGGCTGCATGATGCTTCCACGCAGAGCTGAATCCAGCCCGCACACTAGTACTGGTAAACCGCTTAGAGGATCTAAGCCTGTCCAGGAACCGCGGTGCGAGGCGGACCGTCCATGCTAATAAACCCTATTGGTTTCATTGGGCGACAGGGCTTGAGATGTCATTTCATCTCAATGTTGGGTAAAAGTCCCACAAAATTGGAAGCAACGTCTCCAAAATGACCTTTACAGTGTTGACGGGGACTTTAAACCTCAAATAAACCAAAAAAATCTATACAAAGGTCTCAGAGGTGCTGCCAGCATTCCAACAGATGACCTTGTTCCCGAAGCTAGGCACTGCAGAAATCATCATTCATTGGAGTTTCAGACCCTTACTGCGAAAACTGACATTTATAAAGAATCATACATCCCCCGAACTATTAGATATTGGAATGCCCTTCCCGATTCGATTATTTCAGCGGCTGAAGATGCTGAGGAGTGTGTATCTAAGTTTGCTTCTTTAATGAGAGCTAGGGACTAACTTCCCATCACAGGTCCTGGTGTATGAATGTCATTTGACGTGTCACCAGAACATTTCTGATTCTGAATAAAGGAGTAGCCATTCCTATTCGCCGTACACTTTTTTGACTATATTCCGTACAGCTATCTGGTTGTAAACAACTATACGCCGTACACGTGGATTTTTAGTTTTTAATTAATACGCTTAGTGCATGATAAAACCATGACCAGAGAAAGTTTTCATTTACTACCCATTATAAACGGAAACAGGTAAAAGAAAGTTTAAGCAGAAATAAATCAAGAAATTATAAAATCTGAAACCGATGTTCGAAAATGCTGGTCTTTACTCAGTACCAAGCATCGATAAACTTGTGTTCTTGACTTTAAATCGTAACATACAACTTCGAAAAACGCATAAAATGTTGCAGAAATCCCTCTGTTATTTCCAGAAAATCAATTTACCCTGCACTTGCAGAAAATAGATTAGGAATCTACACTCACCGTGCTTCATGTCTACTTTCGCTTTGTATCGATTCACCGGGATTCTATTTCCGGTGTTGATGATAGACGGTGAAGTTCGAATATGGGACGTCAGATTAAAAGTAGATCAGTAGGTCATATCATTGAAAAACATTGTCAACAATCTAGAGGCCACAGTTTTGGTCCAATCATCATCAAACTTGTTCAGAATGATCATATCGACATAATCTATGTCATGTTCGAATCGGGATCATGTTGTGTCAAAAAGTAGGTCAGTAGGTCAAATCATAGAAAAACCTTGTCAATACTCTAGAGTCCTGTATTGTCATAGGGACCCCCCCCCCCACACACACACACACACCTTGAGTCATTGTTAGTTAGACTGAGCCCGTTCATCACCGTCTAGTGCAGTAGGACCTGACCCTCAATGTCCACAAGGTGCCCAGCTAGTTACATACAAGTCAGCTCTGTATTGTCAAAGGGATCCCCCGACCCACACACAACATTAGTCATTGATAGTTACACTGAGCCTGTCACTAGGACAAGACCCTCAATGTCCACAAGGTGACCAGATAGTGACATACAAGTCAGCTCTGTATTGTCAAAGGGATGGATACACCCTTTCCCCCTTGCCACCATGAGTCCTGGTTAGTTAGTAAGTTAGTTAGCTAGTTAGTTAGTTAGTTAGTTAGTTAGTTTGTTAGTTAGTTAGTTAGTTAGTTAGTTAGTTAGTTAGTTAGTTAGTTAGTTAGTTAGTTAGTTAGTTAGTTAGTTAGTTAGTTAGTTAGTTGTCGCCCCCGCCCATATAGGCTTGAAGAAATATATGGGCTGCACGATGCTTCCACGCAGAGCTGAATCCGGCCCGCACACTTGTACTGGTAAACCGCTTAGAGGATCTAAGCCTGTCCAGGAACCGCGGTGCGAGGCGGACCGTCAATGCTAATAAACCCCATTGGTTTCATTGGGCGACAGGGCTTGAGATGTCATTTCATCTCAATGTTGGGTAAAAGTCCAACAAAATTGGAAGCAACGTCTCCAAAATGACCTTTACAGTGTTGACGGGGACGTTCAACCTCAAATCAAACTAGTTAGTTAGTTTTGTTTGTTAGTTAGTTAGTTAGATGTTAGTTAGTTAGTTAGTTAGTTAGTTAGTTAGTTAGTTAGTTAGTTAGTTAGTTAGTTAGTTAGTTAGTTAGTTAGTTAGTTAGTTAGTTAGTTAGTTAGTTAGTTAGTTAGTTAGTTAGTTAGTTAGTTAGTTAGTTAGTTAGTTAGTTAGTTAGTTAGTTAGTTAGTTAGTTAGTTAGTTAGTTAGTTAGTTAGTTAGTTAGTTAGTTAGTTAGTTAGTTAGTTAGTTAGTTAGTTAGTTAGTTAGTTAGTTAGTTAGTTAGTTAGTTAGTTAGTTAGTTAGTTAGTTAGTTAGTTAGTTAGTTAGTTAGTTAGTTAGTTAGTTAGTTAGTTAGTTAGTTAGTTAGTTAGTTAGTTAGTTAGTTAGTTAGTTAGTTAGTTAGTTAGTTAGATGTTCCCCTCAATGTCCACAAGGTGCCCAGATAGTGGCATACAAGTCAGCTCTGTATTGTCAAAGGGAACTTTTGAAAAACTTCTTGCTCAAAAAAGAAAACAATTTTGAAGGAACATTCCATGGGTGACATTCTGACAATGATCCACTGAACATGATAGCCACAAGAAAAAAACATATAACTCTTAAAATTCCTAAATAGCTAGATTGATTAGGAAATAATTTCACAGAAATTTTCCTTGGGTCACTGTCAGCCAAAATTGCTCTAACCTTCCACTCCACATTAAATTTCCTACCATAAAGGATCAGGTGAGCGATCCAGGGCCATCATGGCCCTCTTGTATAATAGAACTGTGGCGTACATGGGTATACGTTATTTGTCTTATATCTGCTCAGAAACATAGATTGTGGGTACGCGTTAGAACCGCTTCTAACGGGTGCCCACAATCCTATTTTTTGAGCAGAATTATGAAGATATTATGGCCAGCACATAGAATCTTTAAACCACAGTTTGACGGTCCCCGCCTGTCGGGGCTTGAAGAAATTTATGGGCTATATCGGAGCCGATACATGACTCTCGCCTCGGGCACGGTACAATAAAGACGAAACTGGTCTGTAAGTTATAGAAATTTCGACAGGCGGTCCGAAATATAGTAGGCTGCAAATCGCGGCTCTGGAACATGGTCAATCGTGTTCTATCGCCAGTGCCCGTCCGACAGAGGAGGCCTTGGAAAACCCCAGAGTTGCTGCAGATATATAGGCTAGCATCTGATGTTCGTCTGCTTTATCATCTGTGCATTGTTGGAGTCACTAGTAGGCTGTCTTGTCCCTGATCAAACGGCTCTTCCTACGTTCACAGCGTCCACACCGATTGACCTGCATAATGGTGTTTAGCCCGGCACCAACGAAAAGTTGAGTGTGGTCCGACTTCCTTTTGTTTCTTTATTTGTTCCCATTAAGAAAACGCGCCTATACAAATACATTGTAAACTTTACCGCCGCCGCGGAAAAAATGCAAAATTTCAGATGAAAAATTGTGATATTTTTTTCTTATTTCTGCTCAAAATATAAATTGTGGGTTCTCGTTAGAACCGCCTCATCGAGGCGGTTCTAACGAATACCCACAATCTATATTTTAGAGTAGAAATAAGTAAAATAAGGTTGACCCCTGTAAACCCCAGTTTTACTGTATAAAAGTGGGCTTCAAGGGGGTCAAAATTATATAGGCATGTTTTCTTGATGCATTTCGCCTTAACCCCAGAAGGGGACACAGACGGTATACTTTATATACACTTCAGGTTTGCAGGATGAAAACCTACACAGTAATCATGTAATTACGGTAGGGGTCTTTAACCTGCACATGGGAAGACTCTCCCTGCACAGGTGGCCTCCAGTTAACGTCGAACCGGGGCCCTCTAGCATCATAGACAAATGCACTAACCACTGAGCCAGTCCTATCACTTCCATACGAAGTATCTTAAATGTTAGGCCTTCCTACTGAGGTGAATAATATTAAGTTCAACATAAACTCGTTTTTTTTTCATATTATATATAGTTTTACATTAGCTACTGTCACATTCAATCACATTCAATCACATTCCGGCAATGTACGATTGACAGCGTTGACTAACAGCGTCCTGCAATCGGCGTTAGTGTCCCTTCTTTATCAGTAGCTGCCAGCCGCTATCAGTATGATGATGACGTCAGTACGATGATGACGTCAGTACGATGATGACGTCAGTATGTGACACCGCTCAGAGTCCTTAGTATGTCGTCATTAAAATGAAGGCATGGGCGGCGTGAGGGTAAAACTGTTCTATGACATTTGCAAACAAGAAAGGAGCTGATCCGCCTGCTCAACCTCACAGACTGATCAGATACTTAACTTTGCCTGTTTGGATAGTACAATGTCTGTACACAGAATGATCAGATCCTTAACTTTGCCTGTTTGGATAGTACAATGTCTGTACACAGAATGATCAGATCCTTAACTTTGCCTGTTTGGATAGTACAATGTCTGTTCACAGACTGATCAGATCCTTAACTTGCCTGTTTGGATAGTCTGATCAGCCTGCTCAACCACATAGACTGATCAGATCCTTAACTTTGCCTGTTTGGATAGTCTGATCAGCCTGCTCAACCTCACAGACTGATCAGATCCTTAATTTTGCCTGTTTGGATAGTCTGATCAGCCTGCTCAACTTCATAGACTGATCAGATCCTTAATTTTGCCTGTTTGGATAGTCTGATCATCCTGCTCAACCTCACAGATCAGATCCTCCGAAGATAACAATGGGACAGAAGGTACCCAGTATCATTACATATGGACTATAGGCAATGATCAGGAATCAATGCGATTACCATAAACAATCCTCCGAAGATAACAATGGGACAGGAGGTACCCAGTATCATTACACATGAACTAGAAGGCAGTGATCAGGAATCAATGCGATTACCATAAACCATCCTCTGAAGATAACAACGGGACAGAAGGTACCCAGTATCATTACACGTGGACTAGAAGGCAATGATCAGGAATCAATGCGATTACAATAAACCACCCTCCGAAAATAACGACAGAACGTACCAATTATCATTACACATGGACTAGAAGGCAATGATAAGGAATCAATACTATTACCATAAACCATCCTCCGAAGATAAAGTCGATTGCCCTCTACTGTAAGGAGAGTTGCGCACAGAAGGAGCTCGGTATCATTACACATGGACCAAAAGGCAATGATCAGGAATCTATGCGATTACCATAAACCATCCTCTGAAGACAACAACGGGATAGAAGGTACTCAGTATCATTACACATGGACTAAAAGGCAATGATCTGGAATCAAAACGATTACCATAAAACATCCTCTGAAGACAACGACGGGATAGAAGGTACTTAGTATCATTACACATGGACTAAAAGGCAATGACCTGGAATCAATGCGATTACCATAAACCATCCTCCGAAGAAAACAACGGGACAGAAGGTACCCAGTATCCTTACACATGGACTAAAAGGCAATAATCAGGAATTAATGCGATTACCATAAATCATCCTCTGAAGACACCAACGGGACAGAAGGTACCCAGTATCATTACACATGGACTAGAAGGCAATGATAAGGAATCAATACGATTACCATAAACTATCCTCCGAAGATAACGTCGATTGCTCACTACTGTTAGGAGAGTTGCGCACAAAAGGGACTCGGTATCGTTACACATTGACTAGAAGGTAATGATCAGGAATCAATACGATTACCATAAACCATCCTCCGAAGATAACGTCGATTGCCCACAACTGTAAGGAGAGTTGCGCACAGAATGGACTCGGTATCATTACACATGGACTAGAAGGCAGTGATCAGGAATCAATGCGATTACCATACACCATCCTCTGAAGAAAACAACGAGACAGAATGTACCCAGTATCATTACATATGGACCAAAAGGCAGTGATCAGGAATCAATGCGATAACCATAAACCATCCTCCGAAGACA
Source organism: Lucinisca nassula (assembly GCA_963580285.1). NCBI lineage: Eukaryota > Metazoa > Mollusca > Bivalvia > Lucinida > Lucinidae > Lucinisca > Lucinisca nassula. Next base: position 18,874,575 of record OY757017.1, read on the forward strand.
ACAGCGGCACAGAAGGTACCCAGTATCATTACACATCGACAAGAAGGCAATGATCAGGAAGCAATCCGATTACCATACACCATCCTCTGAAGACAATAACGGGACAGAAGGTACCAAGTATCATTACACATCGACTAGAAGGCAATGATCAGGAATCAATGCGATTACCATAAACCATCCTCCGAAGATAACAATGGGACAGAAGGTACCCAGTATCATTACACATGGACTAAAAGGCAATGATAAGGAATCAATACGATTACCATAAACCATCCCCCGAAGATAACGACGATTGCCCACTACTGTAAGAAGAGTTGCGCACAGAAGCGACTCGGTATCATTACACATGGACCAAAAGGCAATGATCAGGAATCAATGCGATTACCATTAACCATCCTCTGAAGACAGCAACGGGATAGAAGGTACTCAGTATCATTACAAATGGACCAAAAGACAAAGGTCAGGAATCAATATGATCACCATAAACCATCCTCTGAAGACAACAACGGGACAGAAGGTACTCAGTATCATTACACATGGACTAGAATGCAATGATCAGGAATCAATGCGATTACCATAAACCATCCTCTGAAGACAACAACGGGACAGAAGAATGCACATAAAGCAGCGGTAATATAATTGAAACACATAACAAAAACACGCCTGTACAAATACACTGTAAATTTTACCGCCGAAAATAAAAAAAAAACACGGAAATTTTCAGATGAAAAACTTTAATTTTCTTATTTTTGCTCAAATTATAGATTTAAGTAACTCGTTAGAACCGCCTCATCGAGGCGGTTCTAACGAGTACCCACAATCTATAGTTTAGAGCAGAAATAAGAAAAATAAGGTTTACCCTTGTAAACCCCAGTTTTTCTGTATAAAAGTGGGGTCCAAGGGTGTTTACGTGATGACAATTGAAACATTTAACTGTCAACAGTCAAAATAACAAGTTTCTTTCCACTACACATAGCAAAACGGCTATCCAAAAAGAAGAAGAAGAAGAGGTAGAAGAAGAAGAAGAAGAAGAAGAAGAAGAAGAAGAAGAAGAAGAAGAAGAAGAAGAAGAAGAAGAAGAAGAAGAAGAAAAAGAAGACACGAGTTCAAGTTTCTGTAAAGATCAAATGTGTATCATCAGACCATAGGTAAAAAAACACCTGTAAAATGTCAGAAGTATTGGTCTAAAACTGTTGGAGGATTTGTGCTCACGAGGTACCTAGTACATATACAATAAGCTAAGCTCGTGAAAACAAATATAGCTCAAGCTTCAGATACAAATTGACCTTAAAGCCTAGGAGAAGTTGCGCTCACAAGGTACCTAGTACATATACAATAAACTAAGCTCGTGAAATCAAATATAGTTCAAGATTCTATAAAGATCACATGCGTATTCTCACACCATAAGTACAGCACCTGTAAAGATTCAGAAACAAATTGGCGGAGTTACGCTCACAAGGTACCTACTACATAAACACTTCAATAGAACTGAAGCATGAAAAAGGTTTTAAGTTAGAAATGTAAAAAAAAAGTGAAAACAAAAATCATTTTACCATTCTGTAAAAAAAAAAAAAAAAAACAAGATCGCGCAGTCGATGGTATACCATCGCAAATACCCGCTTTTTCTGTGAATGGCACTAAAGATATGGCAAAGTCACACTTTCTGACCTTTGACCTTGGGGCCATGTTGGGGTAAAGGTCACAAAAATGTAGCCCACTGTCATCTACATACCATGTACTATCCACATGCAAAGTTTCAAAAGTTTAACTTCAGTGGTTGCAGAGGAGATCCATTTTCAAGAAAATCATAAGGATCGGTGTAAAACTGTAGGAGAAGTTACTATGATCTCGGAACCATGCACAAAGATCTAAGCTAAAGATGTAATCAAAGTAACAAATACAGGATCTTACATGAGTGTTCATATGAAACTCTTTGAGGAAAAGGGATCAAATGCGAGGCTTTGCCGAGCATGTTATCCCGTTTCCTCAAAGAGTTTCATAAATTCAATATTACATGAGCACGAATGCAAGATTCTATTTATCATACGACATTTAAAATGCATTTAATTCACGATTTTTGGCCAATAATCCGCCCTGATTAAACGCGACGTCGTTAAGGACGTCTTACGTATGCTTATTACATTTTCAGTTGTGACTTACTGATATTTCTCAGTGAATTATCACTAAGTTAATTATTTCATTTCGAACGTTTTGACGTCATAATCGCTAGGCGACGTTGCTGACGTCGTTTGTAACAGTAACAATAGTTGACGTTTAGCGGAAAATCTGATAAAACATTACTCAAACACGCCTATACAAGTACAATGCCACCTTTATCGCCGAAAGAGAATGAAACTTTTAGGATGAAAAATTATGATATTTTCTTATTTCTGCTCAAAATATAGATTGTGGGCACTCGTTAGAACCGCCTCATCGAGGCGGTTCTAACGAGTACCCACAATCTATATTTTAGAACAGAAATAAGAAAAAATAGGTATACCCCCGAAACCCCAATTTTACTATATAAAAGTGGGGTTCAAGGGGGTCAAAAGTATATAGGGTTGTTTTCGTGATGCATAGAAATCAGACTTCCATTTTCGCGTCCATTTGAGGATTTTGAGGAAAGACCTGTAATACGAAGATAAGGTATGATTTTCTTGATAATACAGTTCTACTTTAATGATATTGTTGCATCTGTATTTCAAGCACAAGGTGATTTTTGCGTTGAAATGAAAACAAGATGGCGAATGATTTTGAAACTAAACCACGCCTCATGAAATCGGTGCCCTGACTGTAGCTATTTTGGTTGGAAATCAAAATTGTTGAATTCGAAAATTCATAGGTAAAACATGAATGGTAATGTAATAAACACTTTTTTGTTGTTTTGATTGATTAGGCTCGAACCTACAGTGGTGAGAGACCTAATTATTAAGAGTCAGCGTTCTTATCCACTAGATCACTGAAACCCGTAACTGTGTAGGCTTACTCAATGTGTGGTTAGTTTCAGCTTTACGTTGCAGCACCATTCAACTCAATCTATTTCTCCAAGCCCCGATAGGCGCAGAGTTGCTATTTTGCGGGCCTGCGGGCTGCGGACCGCGGGCTTCGGGTCGCGGGCTGCGGGTCACAATTTTATGATTTTATTTTATGAATAAACAGTCATAACTTGCAGCTAAATAATAAAATAAAAGAATTGTTATTTATTATTCCTTCCATACATTATTTGGAATTCTATTATATTTTTCTGCACATTGCTGCAAGCCATTTTACTATTAGTTCTGTAAATTAGATATCTTCTTTTATTTATCAGATATCTAATATAAGATATCTGAACTATTATATTGGATATCTGATATATTCGAGATAGATAGCAATTAAGATATCTTATATAACATATGTGTCCGGCCTCGGTAGCCCTGTCATATGCGCGGCCGACTGGTAATCAGGAGGAAGCGGGATCGTCGGCAACATATGTTCGTTGATATTGCTTATGTAATCTTTTCTACGGTCATTCCGCTGATTCAATAAGGACAGTTGTCAGTTTCTGGCGAAAGAATGTACACTGTACTGGTTGACCGCTTACATATAAGCCTGAACAGGAAAAGTGTTGATAGGTAACATGCTGGGCTCGATATGACCTAAATAGTGTTGACTGGGCTGTTAAACTCCGAAACAAACAAACAAAATAGCACATAAGATACCTTAAACGGGCCTTCGTAGCCTAGTGGTTAAGAGCGCTGACTCTTGACTCATTAGGTCTCTCACCGCTGTGGTTCGAGCCTCGCTCGGTTCATATTTGGGACGCCAAATTCTGCAACGGAAGATCATGGGGTTTTTCTCCGGTTACTCCGGTTTTCGCCCACCTCTGATTAACGATCGGCTGGATATGAGTGAAATAATCTTGGAAGGGCCGTTAAACCAAAACAAAAATAAAGATATCTTAAAGCCCCATGGAAGATTGGCTCTGCCAAATGGGTTACCCTCTGTAAATAAAGACAATACTTACTGCAATATATGATATCTTACTTGACATATTAAATAACAAATATCAAATAAGATATCTTAACTGACATATTAGATATCTTATATCTCAATTAATAAATAAGATATCTGATTTATTCAGATATATTAGATATCTAATAAAATATATCAGATATCTTATATACTAAGTAAGATATCTAATTTAACATATCAGATATCTAATATAGAAAATAAGATATCTTATATACTATGTTATATATCTGATATATTTGATTGAATCAGATAGCTTATTTATTAATTTAGATATCTTATGTTATATATGATATCTAACGAGCCTCCTTGGCCTAATGAATAAGAGCGCTGACTCTTAATCATTAGGTCTCCCACCGCTGTAGTTCACGCCTCGCGCAGGCTTTATGTGAGACGCCAAGTTCACAACCAAAGGCCATGTGGTTTTTCTCCGGGTACTCCAGTTTTCGCCTACCTCTGATTATTGATCTGCTCGAAATAAGTGAAATATTCTTGAGATAGGTGTAAATCGAAAAAAAAAAATAACAAAAAAAAATAGTAATTTATAGTAAAGTATGTCAGATATCTTATTCATGTTTAAAAATATATAATGTAACATATATGATATCTTATTTCCATATGCATAGAAGATTCTCATTTCCTAAATCAGATTTCTTATTGAACATATAAAACATCTTATAAACTTGAATTTGTTTTTCTACAAAAACACAGATGTCTCCCCCGTTTTTGACCTCTAAGTATGACCTTGACATTGGAGGTATTGAGCTGGGTCTTGTGTGCAACACATCATCAAATGAAGATGAACATTTCTGCACAGTAACTTTAAAAATGTTTATAGAGAAATAAAAAAGTTATTGGCCGTACACAAAAAAGCCCTATTTTTACCTTTGACCTCCAACTATGGCCTTGACCTTTGAGGTACAACACATCGTCACATGATGGTTAACATTTCTGCCAAGTAATTTCATAATCCATCAAAGAATAAGGAAGTTATTGACTGTCCCTTTTTTTACCTTTGACCTCTAGGTATGACCTTGACATTGGAGGTATGGACCTTGGCCTTGCACATGACTCATGGTCTAATGACGGTGAACATTTCTGCATGGTTACTTTATAAAGTCCATCCAGATATAAAGCAGCTATTGACTGGACACACAAAAAAAAAACTTTTTTTAACTCTGACCTCTTAGTAGGACCTTGATCTTTGAGGTACCGACCTGGGTCTAGTGTGCACCACATCGTCTCATGATGGTTAACATTTCTGCCAAGTAATTTCACAATCTATCCAGGAATAAGAAAGTTATTGACTGAACACTAAAAAAGGCCCCTTTTTGTCCTTTGACCTCTTAGTACGACCTTGACATTTGTGGTACCAACTTTGATCATGCACGCAACTCATCGTCTCATGGTGGTTAACATTTCTGCCAAGTAATTTCAAAATCCATCTTAAAATCAAAAAGGTATTGACAGAACACAAAAAGGCCCCTTTTTACCTTTAACCTCTATGTATGACCTTGACCTTTCAGGTACCAAACTGGGTCATACGTGCAACAAATCATCTCATGGTGGTTAACATTTCTGCCTAACAGTTTCAAAAACCATCTAAAAATAAGAAAGTTATTGACCAAACACGAAAAAGGCCCCTATTTTGACTTTTGACCTCTATGTATGACCTTGACATTTGAAGTACCAAACTGAATCATGCATGCAACACATCATCTCATGATAGTTGACATTTTTGCCAAGTAACTTCAAAATTTATCTAAAATTAAGCAGGTTATTGACAAAACCCGAAAAAAAGCCCCTTTTTTACCTTTGACCTCTAAGTATGACCTTGACCTTTGAGGTACCAACCTGGGTCATGCACGCAACACATTGCCTTCTATTGATTAATATTTCTGCCAAATGATTTCAAAATCCATCTCAAAATAAGAAAGTTATTGACCAAACACGAAAAAAGGCCCCTTTTTTACTTTGACCCCTAAATTTGACCTTTACCTTTGAGATACCGACCTGCCCTATGCGCACCACACATCGTCTTATGGTTTTTAATATTTCTGCCAAGTAATTTTAAAATCCATCTCAAAATAAGAAAGTTATTTACCAATTACGATAAAAAGGCCCATTTTTTTACCTTTGACCTCTAAGTATGACCTTGACCTTTGAGGTACCGACCTGCCCCATGCGCACCACACATCGTCTCATGGTTCTTAATATTTCTGCCAAGTAATTTTAAAATCCATCTGAAAAAAAAGGAAGTTATTGACCGGACACGATTTTCCCATACATACGAGTATACATGCCGACAAACTTCCGAGGGAGATAATTCAAAAAGTATAAATGCGAGAGTTATAGTTCTTGCGCACTGCACGTCGTCTAATGCTGATTAATATTTATATGAAGTTTCGTGAAGATAGCTCGAACGGTTTTCAAGTTATAGAGCGGACACGAATGTGTGACAGACGGACAGACGGACAGACGGACATTCTCACAGATGTATACTTATGTGGCTATTTTTGGCAGGATTGATACTTAAGTGGCTACTTTTAGCCACAGAAAAGAAGTATTTTCGGTGTCTAACGGAATAAATCCCATAGACTTACACTGATTCTGTCCATTTACATAGCCACCTAACTATACATTTGTTGGTGCGGACGGACAGACGCCCGGGGGAAAAACAATATGTCTCTCCGAAAAAATGTTGTTCGGGTGAGACATAATTATATAAGATATGTTAGGTGTTCAACAAACTGACTTACATGGCGTCTCCTATTCTCTCAAATTTATGTAAGATATCTGAATTGCTTTCACATTTAAGATACCTGATAATACACATTTGATATCTAATGAAGTAAATGAGATATCTTATATCCCATATTAGATATCTAATATAGGATATGAGATATTTTATAAATTATGCTCTATTAGATATCTGATTTAGGATAAAAGATACCTTATTTTATTTCGATAACACATCCGTGCGAATTGAAGCATTTTTGCTGATGAAAATCCGTGATATTTTTCTTATAAATACTCCAAACATAGATTGTTGGTGCTCGTTAGAATCGCCTCATTGAGGCGGTTCTAACGAGTACCCACAACATAAATGTCTTGGAGCAAGAATATGAAAAATTATGTATACCCCTCGTAAACCCCAGTTTTTCTCTATATAAAGTGGGGTATAGGGGCGGGGGGGGGAGGGCTTCATTTCACGGCCTATTAATTTTTCAATTAATAAGATACCTGTATTTGGTATATTAGATATTGAAATTAATGTATAAGATATTTCATAAAACAAATTTAAGATATCTGACATATGGAATTAAATAAGATATCTTATCAATTATATCAGATATCTTATACAGGATATCTTATATGATATGACATATGTAATATAGCTCATACTTATTCAGATATCTTGCACCCCATATTAGATATCTTATATCCTATATATGATATATATTTTGCATAAATAATAGCAAAATTGCTTGCCATAGTAAAAGCATATAAGTATGGAGTAATGCACTGAGTATGGGCCAGTGCAGAATGATGATGATGATGATGATGATGATGATGATGATGATGATGATGATGATGATGATGATGATGATGATGATGATGATGATGATGATGATGATGATGATGACGATGTCAAGCCTCATTGTCTCTGAGAATAATGTACAAATTGAAATTGTTTTCTGCTATGTAATTTCTACGTCACTTAAAGAGTTAGGTTTTAGTCTTTACTTTACAGTACATGTAAATTTAATATCAATACATGTAGTTGGGAATCTGGTCCCTGATAAGGCAGTTCAGAATCTGCCTAACACAGTAATTTATTGCTAGAAGCAAAGAAGGTGATGAGTACATCTACAAAGGCTGCTTTATTATCTGCCAAATATATGGCTTACCTGTCCTTAAAAGACAATGGTGTTAGAAGAAACACATTCAGCCCCCACCCCAACCAACCATCTACAGAGCAGAATATCTGGTTTATCCAAGCCTGGCTTTTGAATACTTGATAGAACTGTCTCTTCCGCCCCCGCCCATAGGGGCTTGAAGAAATATATGGGCTGCATGGTGCTTCCACGCAGAGCTGAATCTGGCCCGCACACTAGTACTGGTAAACCGCTTAGAGGATCTAAGCCTGTCCAGGAACCGCGGTGCGACGCGGACCGTCAATGCTAATAAACCCTATTGGTTTCATTGGGCGACAGGGCTAGAGATGTCATTTCATCTCAATGTCGGGTAAAAGTCCCACAAAATTGGAAGCAACGTCTCCAAAATGACCTTTACAGTGTTGACGGGGACGTTAAACCTCAAATCAAACAAACAAGAACTGTCTCAATGAGGCGGGTCCAATGAGTATCCACAATCCATGTTTTTCGGCAGTAATAAAGAAGTTAACGAATCCCCCTCCCCCACATGCAGACTCCACTTTTTACTATTAAAGTGGGGTTTAGAAGGGTATTCATAGGCTTATTACCATGGTCATGTTAGAGCTTTCACAGTAACTGCATCCCAATCAAAATCTGCCTTTCCAACTAGAAACTAAGTCTCTCGATTTTTATATAATTTACAAGGTAATACTGACATCAAATACATACATTATGATCCTAGCCCCCGCCCATAGGGGCTTGAAAGAATAGACGGGCTGCATAGTGCTTTCACGCAGAGCAGAAACCGACCCGCACACGAGTACTGGTAAACCGCTTAGAGGTTCTAAGCCTGCCCAGGCAATGTGGTGAGAGTCGGCCCGTCCATGCTTATAAACCCTATTGGTTTCATTGGGCGACAGGGCTTGAGATGTCATTTCATCTCAGTGTCGGGTAAAAGTCCCACTAAATTGGAAGCAACGTCTCCAAAATGAACTACACAGTGTTGACGGGGACGTTAAACCACAAATCAAATAAACAAACATTATGAGCCCTTTTGAGGCAATATGCTTAAAAGGACACTTAATTATGGTATGCCGCTATGGCAGCCTCAATGGCTCAGTGGTTAGCGCGTTTGACTTATGATCGAAATGTTGTTGGTTCGAATCCGGCCACCGGAGGCTTGTTGTGTCCTTGGGCAAGTCACGATATGCCACTGCCCCACTCCACCCAGGTGTAAATTGGTAGTAGTGGTGTAAAAGTCATTGTCTCTCTCTCGCGCGCGTGATAACATCCGGAATGAGTGATCGAGAGCGATTCAAATAAGCTTGAAGATTTCATCGCAATGGAACTAAAGTAAATTAGTATAAACTAAGGACACTTACAAGTCTGTGATAGATCGGAGTGACTTCATTTGTACTAAATGTCAGACAAATGGCTCATAGTCTGCATACTTTTACCTTAAGTAACCTAGAAGCTTTCCTGCGATTGTTCACACTGTCCATGTGACCAGTAATCATGGTATCAATGGCTCTGCTATTCTTATCACTGTGACCACAGACTGCTGTGTATAGCGGGTTATCTGTAAAACCTGGACTAGGCATATGTGCTGGAACACTGGCAAGCAAAATACATCAGGACACTGCAGGAGGCGGACATCAGATCTGGATCTACAATACTGGTTTAAGGGGCATGGAAACAACTAGCAGACTTTTCCGCAATTTTTCACAGGGAAACAAATTTCATGACCATCTGTTCACTTTTCTATAAACTCTGTCTCACGAAAAAAGGCGCTCAACTCTTAAAGGAAAGAATTTGCTCCTGAGGTTGAGCAAATTCTTTCCTTTAAGAGTTGACCATTATTGACATGGGAGACAAAAATACTTTTGCAGGAGTTGCCTCCCCTGAAGCTGTGTGCATTCCCCTTAAAGTTCAGGAATTCAATGAACAGCCTATGCACCCACCAGTGCTGTCAGCACTTTGATTAATTGTGAAATACCAGATGCCCAGTTTAATTATATTTAATTGCAAGCATGTTGACAGATTAAAAGTGCACAAAAAAAAATAAGAAAATAAAAGAAATTGATGAATCTTCTGGCTTCATATTTACGTTAAGTCGTCTTATTTTGATAGGAGCCGAAGCATAATGTCGACTTAATTTGATAGGAGCCGAAGCTTAAAGTCGACTTTTTTTGATGGGGCCGAAGCGTAAAGTCGACTTATTTTGATGGGGCCCGAAAATGGACCTTTCCTGATATGACCCTTTATAAAAATTCACTGTGAAAAAATAAACTTGGAATAAGGAATAAGGACAAAGGAATAAGAATAAAGGAATAAGGAAACAATTTATCACTCGTTGCAAACAGTGCAGACCCGTATCAGATGCTGCAGAACATGACCTTCACAGTTTGCTTAAAGTTCAACCAATTTTTATCAATGTTTAAATTCTACTCAGCCTGGTACCCCTTAATTCTTAAATGTACTCAATTCTGTATGTGGGATGGGAGATCTCATTCTGTACAAAATGGGAAAAAATATATCTTCTTTTTATTATTTTTTTATTTATTTGTGATTTTTCCTCATTACTAAAACCTCTTTATATAAAGACCTTACTTATTTATTAACATTCTAACTGTTCCTTATTTACTGACCTACGTACTATTGAATCAATGTTGAAACAACGTTTAAAACGTGGTTTCAACGTTGAATCAAAGTTGAGTCAGCGTTGGGTGTCTGCAGGGTTACTTGCTTACTTACCTACTCACCCACTTACTTGCTCGCGCGCTCACTCACTCACTCACTCACTCAAACCTGTTTCTTTTTCCTAGACATGAATTTTCCTCTGTATAGTTAATAGCCGAGTTTGAGGTGGATCAGCTTGAGTGTTTCCAGATTTTTTTGCCACTCTCCATTCTGACAGTCCAAAGCAGAGAGGTGGTATAGTCTGATAACAAAATAGAGAAATTTCAGAAATGTGTAGGGCTGTTTAAGAGGTTTAGGCGTTTCTTTTTTAACAAAGTGCATGGTAGTGTCAGATTATGCGGATATATTTAAGTATTCTCAACAGCCACAAGATGTAGTTCCGTTAATTAGCCTCATATGACTACTTTTCTTTGTTTAACTTTGAGAGTTTTCAAGTATCTCTCTCTTAGATTAGAGAAGAAAACTACAAGTACCAGTATATCAGAATGTCATTTTAAAGAACACTTCAAAAACATCTGCCATATAATGTCCTTTTGTTAATGTACCTCTTCAGTTATTTCCGTGGGTAGAACAGCCCTTTGGACTATAGAAAAAATGTACTTGCACACGAGATAAGGAAATTCATACTTTTAGCTTGGGATAGAAATTCTGTTCTAACCCATGGGCAGGGTAAAAATCGAACATTCCCGCGTGTTTGATAAATGCACTGGTTGAATCCTCTGTCGTTAAGGTTTACGTCACAGCACGTTAAGTGACGTCACTAAACATCACTGCAGTGTCATCACAATATGGCGGACCAACCGAAGTGACTGCAGTATTAAAGACCCACGCTCAGAAATGGAAGGTATGCAAGAAAAAGGATCCTTGTCATGCCATTCTTTCACTGAAAAAAAAAAAAAAAAAAAAAAAGAAATAAATTTGAAAACGGTGCCTGTTTTGAACATGACTTATTGTTTAACCCATAAACTGTCAATCACGATAATTGTCGTCTGCTTTGCCGTCTGCCGCTTTCCTTAAAGTTATTTTTTTGCAAACTCTGTGGACCCAGATCAGACTGCTCCTGTAGGAGCAGTCTGATCTGGGCCCACACTGTTTGCCTGAATCCAAAAACTTTTTTTGAAAAGTTTGCAAAAATAACAGCAGACGACATAAGAAGACGACATTTTCAGATTTAGTTTTTCCCGGCGTCTATTGGGTTAAGTGATGTTTATGTACTTACGCTTTTCGGAGCATGTAAAATGTTCTTCTGTGCAAGGCTGAAACCCTTTATACCAGTCCGTATACTTGACCGAGCCTTCCAGTAGGTCTCCAGGAAGTCACGTGAGATTAGATGGGTCCGCAGCACTGCCAGGAGGTAGAGGTGTCTACGAAATAAGATGACGAAGGACGCTGTGGCTGTGAGTAAATCAGGAAATTTTCTCGCTCCTAACATGCGATTTGGTTAGAACCTTGTTGATCATATGACATCGCGTCTACGAATGTAATAACGTCATGTAATAAATTCGACAATCCGCTAGTGGATTAAACAGCAATTTAGTTAGAAATGTCTCGCAACGTTACACGCACGACGTCCTAAACGACATCCCGTTTCTTGACATTTTTGTACAAAAAAAAAACAACAACAAAAAAACGTTAAAATGTCATTGATATGTAAAATCTTGCATTCGTGCTCGCATTTTATCCCTTTTCCTCAATAAATTCACTCCTGTAAGATCCTCTATAACACGCTTGCATACGGAACTAGAAAAGAAATGCTACATTTTTTTTTTTTGCGTGCTGCACTCATTTGTTTTGTTGTTTTTCATTAGGAAAACACACCTATAAAAATACATTGTAAATTTTACCAACGAAAAATGAAAATTTTCAGATGAAAAATGCGAAATTTTTCTTATTTCTGCTCAAAACATAGATTGTAGATACTCGTTAGAACCGCCTCGGTGAGGCGGTTCTAACGAGTATCCACAATCTATGTTTTTGAGCGGAAATAAGAAAAATAATGTATACCCCTGCAAACCACAGGTTTACTATATAAAAGTGGGGTTCAAGGGGTAAACCTTATATAGGCGCGTTTTCGTAATATTTTTTTTTTGACTGCGGTATAGGAAAGATTCGCCAGATAGTAACCGCACCGTGGGGCCTAGTTTCGAGCTCATTTGAGAACAATTCAAACTCCTGTGACCGCCTTTGAAGACTGATTTTAACCAGTGCTTCAGCTGAAGTGCACGACACGCCGGATGCCTTTAGCTTTATGAGTTTTACCATATATGGGTATGGCGGCCATTTTGGTCATGTGACCTGGACCTATAACGGTTCCCCCAATAAATGCGCCTTATCGTAAGGAGCAAAAATATATCTTATACTTTAGTACTGTATTCTGAATCGTTTGCAGGATAAAATGCATTCTCACTTTTCCAATACAAAAGCATATGTGTCAAAGTTTGACCTAGGCACAAAGAAGGTCAAGGTCAACCCAGGGTCACCATTTTAGCAATTTATAATGCGCCTACGTCCCAGATGCTATTTATCAAGTTGGAGGGTTTTTACCATATATGGCTTGGCGGCCATTTTGGTCATGTGACCTGGACCCCATGAGCAAATTTTGGTGCCCCCCATCCCATAGAGGCTTCATATGAAATTTGACGTCAATCGGCCCAACGGTTTCCGAGGAGAAGCAGTTCGAAAATTTTCACGTTTTTCGCCTCGGCGAGGCTATACTAAATGGAATGTAATATTTCGCAAGTTCATTGGTTAGATCTCATTGGTATATATCAGTATGCCAAAAATTGTTTAAATATTCCAACAAAAGCATATGTGTCAAAGTTTGACCTAGGCACAAAGAAGGTCAAGGTCAACCCAGGGTCACCATTTTAGCATTTATGATGGGCCTACGTCCCAGATGCTATTTATCAAGTTTAGTGGAAATCTGCCCAGTGGTTCCGGAGAAGACTATTTTTGAAGGGTTTTTACCATATATGGCTTGGCGGCCATTTTGGTCATGCGACCTGGACCCCATGAGCAAATTTTGGTTTCCCCGATCCCATATAGGCGGCATATGAAATTTGACTTCAATCGGCCCAACGGTTTCCGAGGAGAAGCAGTTCGAAAATTTTTACATTTTTCGCCTCGGCGAGGCTATACTAAATGGAATGTAATATTTCTCAAGTTCATTGGTTAGATCTCATTGGTATCTATCAGTATGCCAAAAATTGTTTAAATATTCCAAGTGGTTAAGTCACTATCACGAATTTTCACAAACGGGTTACGGACGGACAGACAGACAGACAGACCATATATGGCTTGGCGGCCATTTTGGTCATGTGACCTGGACCCCATGAGCAAATTTTGGTTTCCCCCATCCCATAGAGGCTCCATATGAAATTTGACGTCAATCGGCCCAACGGTTTCCGAGGAGAAGCAGTTCGAAAATTTTCACATTTTTCGCCTCGGCGGGGCTATACTAAATGGAATGTAATATTTCGCAAGTTCATTGGTTAGATCTCATTGGTATCTATCAGTATGCCAAAAATTGTTTAAATATTTCAACAAAAGCATATGTGTCAAAGTTTGACCTAGGCACAAAGAAGGTCAAGGTCAACCCAGGGTCACCATTTTAGCAATTTATGAGGGGCCTACGTCCCAGATGCTATTTATCAAGTTTAGTGGAAATCTGCCCAGTGGTTCCGGAGAAGACTATTTCTGAAGGGTTTTTTATCATATATGGCTTGGCGGCCATTTTGGTCATGCGACCCGGACCCCATGAGCAAATTTTGGTTTCCCCGATCCCATATAGGCGGCATATGAAATTCGACTTCAATCGGCCAAACGGTTTCCGAGAAGAAGCAGTTCGAAATTTTTTACATTTTTCGCCTCGGCGAGGCTATACTAAATGGAATGTAATATTTCTCAAGTTCATTGGTTAGATCTCATTGGTATCTATCAGTATGCCAAAAATTCTTTAAATATTCCAAGTGGTTAAGTCACTATCACCAATTTTCACAAACGGGTTACGGACGGACAGACAGACAGACCATATATGGCTTGGCGGCCATTTTGGTCATGTGACCTGGACCCCATGAGCAAATTTTGGTTTCCCCCATCCCATAGAGGCTCCATATGAAATTTGACTTCAATCGGCCCAACGGTTTCCAAGGAGGGGCAGTTCGAAAATTTTCACATTTTTCGCCTCGGCGAGGCTATACTAAATGGAATGTAATATTTCGCAAGTTCATTGGTTAGATCTCGTTGATATCTATCAGTATGCCAAAAATTGTTTAAATATTCCAAGCGGTTAAGTCACTATCACCAATTTTCATAAACGGGTTACGGACGGACAGACAGACTGACAGAATGACAGAATGACACGGTGATTTTAGGGCACTCTTAGAAATCAACCGACTTCAGTCGGTCGCTTTTTCTGCGGGTCGTGCAATATCCTGCTGCTTTTTTCTGTCAGTCTAATCTTTCTTTCAAATATAACATTAATTAACAAGTGTGGTCTGCCTCGTTTTCTGCCGCTTACTTTGAAGGTCTTTGTTGCAAGCGGAGTAAACCCTGCCCAGAATGTTCATAGGAGAAATATGCATGACTGCATGCAAAAATAATATGGAATGTCTGCTAAACGAGCAGCAGACGACAAAGACGGTTTGCTTTGCGTCTTAAGGGGAATGGGACCACCAAGCAGTGTTCCGCCATTTTTCAAAGGGAAACAACTTTCGGGACCTATGTTTGCAGTATTCCTACGAGTACATGTGTACATAGAATCTACGGTTTCAAATTACCCCTTTTGATTCCAATGTATATGTTACTGCGTAATAATAATTAAGTCTGCATATCGATTATCCCTCACAACCCTTAAGTCCGGTACACAAACAGTGTAGATCCTGGTATGATGGTTCTGAGCATCTTATCGGGATATATATTGCTTACGCGCTATTTAGTAGAATTGACATGCCCAACTTCAGTCATGGAAGAGTGCACACCAGAATCACAAGGGTGAGAGGGTTTGAGGGTAGACAAATCAAAGCACTGACAGCACTGATTGGCTGACTGTCTGGGTGTAGGCTGAGAAAACGGTCATGAACGGGGACTTGGAATGTTTGGGTATATACTGAAGTCCTTGTACCTAATGCAAACTATGTAGACCCTGATCAGACGCCGCGTTCTTTGGTTTCTGATCTCTGTCTACGCTGTTTGCCAAACCAAACACATGATTCCAGTCAATATTTACTGATAACTCTCTTACATGTATGCACCACAGCCCCCGCTCATAGGGGCTTGAAGAAATATATGGACTGCATGATGCTTCCACGCAGAGCTTAATCCGGCCCGCACACTAGTTCTGGTAAACCGCTTAGAGGATCTAAGCCGGTCCAGGAACCGCGGTGCGAGGTGGAGCGTCCATGCTAATAAACCCTATTGGTTTCATTGGGCGACAGGGCTTGAGATGTCATTTCATCTAAATGTCTGGTAAAAGTCCCACAAAATCGGAAGCAACGTCTCCAAAATGACTTTTACAGTGTTGACGGGGACGTTAAACATCAAATCAAACAAAACATGTACGCAACACTCTGACCTCTTAGTGGAACAAATAACGCGGCTATTTTACTATGCAGAAAAGCTCTTCAGTGCTACAAGTCCACGTGACAATCACTGACTTGTCGGAAAAAAACAACAACATTTTTTATCGAAAATAGTGAGGTAAGAGTGTTACGTAAGTGGGTTATCTTGGATCATAGGTTGAGCTTGTCAAACAATATAGCCCCAGACCAGACGCGACAGAACGCCGCGTCTGATCAAGATCTACACTAATTGTTTAAAAACCGAATCATTACGAAAACACGCCTTTACAAATCCATGTAATTTTTACCACCAAAAAATGAAAATTTTCGGATGAAAAATTTCGATATTTTTCTTATTTCTGCTCAAAACATATATTGTGGATACTCGTTAGAATCGCCTCGACGAGGCGTTTATAACGAGTACCCACAGTCTATGTCTTTGAGCAGAAATAAGAAAAATAATGTACACCCCTGCAAACCCCAGTTTTAGTATATAAAAGTTGGGTTTAAGGGGGTCAAATTTATATAGGCGTGTTTTCGGGGTGTTTCGGGTTAAATGGAACAGTTTAAATCACAGCCCGGGGCTATTTTTCCGACCTACATTCAGAGACAATCGACCCACCAGTGTTCTCGGTGCTTTGAATCCTTTATATTTTTTTCTTATTTTATTATGCTTTTTATTATTATTATTCATTGTTTTTTGTTGTTTTTTTTGTTTGTTTTTTTTTTGTTTGTTTTTGCAAGAAAGATTCATATTTGTTTCACTTTGCTTGTCCGAAAGAAAGGTAAATACATACGCTTGCTTGTCCGAAAGAAAGGTAAATACATACACTTGCTTGTCCGAAAGAAGGGTAAATACATACACTTGCTTGTCCGAAAGAAAGGTAAATGCATACACTTTGCTTGTCCAAAAGAAGGGTAAATACATACACTTGCTTGTCCGAAGGAAAGGTAAATACATACACTTGCTTGTCCGAAAGAAAGGTAAATACATACACTTGCTTGTCTGAAAGAAAGGTAAATACATACACTTGCTTCCTATCTTATCAGCAACATCACGCAAACACGCCTATAGAATTTTGACCCCCTTGAACCCAATTTTATATAGTAAAACTGGGGTTTGCAAGGGTATACATTATTTTTCTTATTTCTGCTCAAAATTATATATTGTGGGTACTCGTTAGAACTGCCTCGACGAGGCGGTTCTAACGACTATCCACAAACTATGGTTTGATCAGAAATAAGAAAAAAATCACAATTTTTCATTAGTTTTGGTGGGAAAATTTTCAAAATATTTAAATAGGCGTGTTTTCGTAATAAAGGTTGGCTTTCTAAATATTGGTTGAGGCGCTGGTGTCGTGTATCTTGTGTCACTGGCACGCCAATTAGGAAAACGTGTTCATGTGAAATAATTGCGTCCAACGTGGTGTCAGAAATGACATAATATTACGTAAAAATTTTGACATCTTTCTTACATGTATTTCTGCTTTCAACATAGATTGTGGGTGCTCAATGGCACCGCCTCATTAACCAGTACCCACTATCTATGTTTTTAGCAACATTAAGGCAGATAATTTATACCCCGTAAACCCCACTTCTCTCTTGATAAACTGGGGTTGGGAGGGATATTCGTTTTCATGGACCTGTTTTCTTTGTGCAACTGATACTGGCATACAGTTTGACAAGGCCTGTAGGTAATGGTAGACGGAAAATGTTGTAACTTGTTCAGTTTCTATACTTACATTCAATTCTCCATTTTCTCCCCACTGGTTTACTTTCATCTCCTCTACTGTCTCTTCTATATCTTTTCTCCCTTTCTCTGGGAGACAACACAGAAAAGCCCACAAGGGTTGACAGTTTGTTGAACACGAACACAGTCAATCCATCTAAGCTCTTTACAATGCTACCGGCCCCGAAAGCTCAGTTGGTAGAGTGTCCGCTCCGGGGAACGGGAGGTCACGGATTCGATCCCGGGCCGCGACATACCAAAGTCGTTAAAATGGTACTAGCTGCTCCTCGCTTGGCACTCAGATTTACGGGGTAGGACTGGTCGACCCAGTGTCAGGATAATGTGACTGGGTGTGGTATCATGTAATGTGTCTGGGACATGATACTTCAGTGAGGCAGCACTATAAAAGTGAGCATTGAGCTCCCTGTCATAACCAGACACCGTCGTGATATGACTGAAAAATTGTTGAAAGCGACGTGTAACCCGAATTCACACACACACACACACTCTTTACAATGCTTTAGTCTTGTTTCCTTAGTGCGTGTAACTGAACCACATCATCTGAACAAATTCCCGAAATGAATACATGTACCCCCTAATCCCCATTTTTATCGTTAAAAATGGGGTTTGCGGGGGAATACATTATTTTTCACATTTATGTCCCAAGACATAGGTTGTGGGTACCCGTTAGAAAGAGACGGTTCTAACGAGCACCCACAATCTATGTTTGCATTACAAATAAGAAAAAAAAAATATTACGGATATTCATTAGAAAAGTAGCCATTTTGGAGATGTGAAAAATCCATTATATCTCATGGGTGTGTTTGAAAACAGTTGTTGTAGGATACGGCTGAAAATTCGTTTACGATCATCAGCTTTTCAAGTGACCGATAATCGCTTAAACATGGATTAACGGATTTGCTAGAAACTATTGTAAATATTAACAAGAGGGCCATGATGGCCCTGGATTGCTCACCTGATCCATAGGGTAATAAGTGGGCCCCGAGGAGAGTCATTATTGGCCCCAGGGCTAAAATTTGAATAATGTCGGTGGTGGTCTAAACGGTGAAGCTTCAAACCAACTATCAAAGACCGGAGCCTTATGGTTTCAGACAAGAAGATTTTTAAAGGTTTTCCTATATAAGTCTAAAAAACTTGCGGGCAACAGGGCGTTCCCATTTTTGGACCCATGGCTATAATTTGAACCATCTTGATAGATGTCCACTAGACAACGCTTCAAACCAAATATCAGAGACCTGAGCTTTCTCGTTTCAGACAAGTAGATTTTTAAATATTTTCCTATATAAGTCTATGTAAAGAAGCTGAGCCTCTGGCCACTAAAGAAGACAAAGAGTTCGCTGAAGCTTTGTCTCGCACCTACAGGCGAGGCCCGTTGAGGTGGCCCAAATTGCTCCAGGTTGACCCCGGCCGTGAGTTCATGGACTCTGTCAGCCAGCTGCTGGCAAAGCACTCTGTCCAGGTTCGGCGCGGTCGGGTTGGCATCCATCGGGACCAGGGTATTGTTGAGCGCTTCAATCGTACCTTGGCTGAGCGGCTCGAGCTCTTTGGGCACAAGTACGCTCAGGAGATGGTGCAGCCTAGGCATGGGTCTACAGAGTGGGTGAAAAGGTTGCCTGCCGTTGTGGCAGCCTTGAATGGCGAGGTCACCCGACTGACCCGCTAAAAAGGCCTCTGAGGCCATAAGGGTCAAAATGCTGCATGTTCCGGCAGGAACTAGCACACAAAAGCCCTCCTCTGTAGTTCCTAGTCGTCCTGGTGGTCTCGAGGAGGCAAAACTCCCCTCCGGCGTCGGCGTTCGCTATTTGTACCAGCCTGGCGAGCTTGAAGGGGGGTCGCCGGCGAGCGACTGACCCCATATGGTCCCTGGACGTGCACCGGCTCGGGTGTACAGTGACCAAGCCCGACGAGCCCGTGGTGTATTACTTGCAGGATGGACCTCAGCGCGGCTATGTGCGCGAGGAACTCCTTGTTGTGCCGCCCGACACTCAGTTTCCTCCGGATGGGGTCCTCGAGCGCTGAGCGCAACAGCTCCTCTTTTTCGGTGGCACTCGAGGCGGGTTAGCCTGATGTTGTCGCGGACGTGGCCCACGGAGTTGTCTAACCGGTCAACGCTAAACTGCTGGGTGTCCTTTGGTTGGTAAGCCCATAGGAGCTCAATATCGCACGCGGCACAGTGATTGTTCTTTGCCTCCTTGAGTTCTAGGATTTGTCCAACCTTCAGGTTAAACCGGAGCCCTGGGCTCGGTCGTGTCGCTTGTGGGCCACCAGCTTCTTCGCAATAACCTTGCGGAGCTGCTGCTCGGTGAGTATGGGTGGCCTCTCAGAACCCTCCTTTGGGGGACAGACAACCCTTTCGAGCTGGTGCATGTACTCCACCCTTGACACTGCCAAATATGCGAGATTGGACCACTGCAGAAAATCATCGATAATTCAGACTTTTTGGGGGTCTGCGATGGTGAGACCTTGGCTTGAGTGGACTGTGATGGCATAGCCAAGAGCCCAGTCCTGGCCCCATCTGCAGTCGAGGACCTCGCGGGCGGTTTGCAAGGAAACCTCGACAAAGTCGTTCAGAACGAGCTCCTGCTGGTCTCGCTCTTGCGAGCTGCCATCCACCACCAAGGGCCCAGGGATGGTGACCATGATGTTTTGCCGCCGAGTATCCTTGGGACGATATAGCAGAGGAACGGGGAAGTCAGGGAAATGCTTCTCATGGCCCTCGAACAGCCGAGCCTGGGCCCGGTCGCGGACTTTCTGCCTCGAGGTCAGGATCAAGTCCCCTGGCTTCCAAGCTTCCACGAATCTGTCCCACCCAAGGCAGACCGGTAGCGCTTGCCTCATAGCCCGACACAGTACTCGGTCTGGTTGGAGACGGATCTCCCTTTTAAGAGCTTTCAGAGCCGGTTCTTTTGTCCTGCAGTCGACCAGGACCTCTTCGTAGTAATCGGCTCTACGCCGCAGCCAGTCGTGTGGCATCTCTCCAGCATTCGGAGGTGGCTGGCCCTGGTCGCCACAACAAACGACCTGGACTCATTTACCATCGGGCCAATTGAGGAAGGTCTCCAGTATGGGCCGGGGCACGGTGCAGATCTCATCCAAGATAATCACGCGGGGAATGTACTTCTGCCCCATCCTTTCTGGGGTCCACTCAGTCTGGCCACTCCAACGGAAGAACGAGTGGTAAGTTTGGGTCTTGACCCTCTGGCCCGCATCTATTTGGCTAGGCGATGGGTTGGGGTAAAGACGAGCGGGTTCTTGTTGCGGAAGAGCTCGATCACCCGGTTGGTCTTGCCGCTGCCCTCGCCGCCGTTTAGGTAGCTCAACTGATATCGGGTCAGGGGATCGTCATAAAGTGGCGCGGTTGAGTCGGGAGCCTAGTCAATCCCATTTCGTGGTGGCTTCGGTGTTTCTTCGTCGTGGTGGATGAAACAGATGCGGCAATATCCTTTTGGGTGCACCTCATGAGGTTTTAAAGCCTCGACCCAGATCGCTTACAGATCGCCGTTTTCTTTACACAGATGGAATCGGTTGCCACTCGGACGGCCTCATCGGGTTCAAATCTTGAAAGCATGGAATTTAGATTGATGTGGGCATATGCGAGCATCGAGGCCCTGACTTGAGCATACTGTGGCTGGGAGCCGTCATAATGCGTGAGAACATAGCCCAGAGGACACCTTTCGGGTGTCTCGCGCGAGGAAGTCGAGTTCTCCTTGGTCGATCACAAGCCTTCGTGTCTGTCTTTTGCCGCCAACTCCGTTGGCAGCTTTAGCGCCCTGGGTGAAAGTGCCGATAACACCGCAGTCTTGGTCCCGGCCTATTGGAGCCACACATCGGTTTGCTTCTTAAAGGCGATGATGGCTTCCCGAACCTTGATGCTCTTCAGCAAGCCAGACTCTGTGATGACGGCAAGGAGCCGTGTCGGTACCCAACCACCGCTTTCGGAGGCGAAATGCTTCCCGAACCAGGCAGGGATGACAGGATAGCAGGTTTGCATCAAACTCCCATTCTTGAATTTCGGCGAAGCCTATGCCTATGTCTTTGTGGAGAGCGCTATTGATGGCTACACGGACCATCCGGTGGGTTGGGCGTCCGAACCGCTCGAAATAGGGTTTTGCTTCATCCATGTCCTGGAAGGATGCTACGGATAACAGGCCTTCATGTCGATGCTAACAACTTCCCTCGTGTCATAATTCATCGAGTTCCAGAGGCCGCCGTGACCGTGCTCCACGCAGGCCTTCTCGTCGTCAGGGAGGAGGTTGGCTGGGGTTGGCTTCAACCCGTTCCTTTCCTTTACCACAATACTGGCCGCGTGATTTTCGCCGAAGGCTCTCTCAGCAATTTCAGGGTTGCCCAGTTTGGCGCAGATTGCTTGGAGTCGCTCTTTGGCCACCCGCGTCCTGTATGTGCAGCCGTCCTTGAGCACGAACTGGTCAGCTGAGCGCTTGCAAACTTCGTTCGCGTCTTGGCCGCCCAGGAGCAAGACCGCAATCGGCTCCCCACGGGTTGCGACCCGAATAGCCTGCCAGACATCGCCCTCGTAGATGTGAAACTCTCTACTCTGGAGGAAGTGGAGGTGGCAGATGAGTTGTATATCTGCTCCACGCGATTGATATTTGCCACTGTTGAAGATGTCCTCACCAGCAATGTCCCTCAGAACGATTGTTTTTTTGAGAATATGCTCAAGTTTAGCCACGTCGTCAACAGTTGCGCCACCTCTGTGAACTCTCTCCTCCCATTTTTGTATTTTATGGCGGCGCGCTGGCGTTAGCCACTGACCCCTCAGGGCACCTTCAAATTGCTCCACAACTCTCTTGGCCACACAGTTGAGGTCGCCATCTCTTAGTTGGATGAATACCATCAGCGACCTCGATATCACCAATGTCAAGTGGGTCTTCTTTTTCAACCCTCCATGTAGAGAAGACCGCAGCGACGCCGTCGACTTCGAACTCTTCTTTGGCGTCGTTAAGAATCTAGACCCACTGGTCGGCTAGAAGCCCCACCGGGTGAGGGTAAGTTGGTAAATTCGCCGCCGAGGGCAACAGCTTGGTCGGGTATTTCTGCAAGGATCTCATCGATCAGTTCATCCATAGTTGTGGATAGGTATACTATCTATAAATAGAAATATCGATAGCGGACATACGTTTAAATTCCTTCTCCACCGCTCTGGTTGCACGGCTCCACGCACTTGCATACCCGTGCGACCAACAAAGTCGTTGTTTGTTTGTAACCTCCGCCCCACAGACCTTGCATGGCTGCGTGTATGAACCTTTGCGGAGAATCATGCGGTGGATTTTACAGTACTCTCCCAAACAACTCTTACCACAGGACTCAATCAAGCCCAAAGTCAACAACTTACAATTGTTGCGTCCCTTAGGCATAGTTTGGAATAAACGATAAGATCAGTAAAGCCTATACAAATACTTGCCTAAATGAGTTACTTCTTTATCCCTGCAGGCAAACGTTAAGGTGTTGGGTGGCTTTATTTACTAAATGGGTTGTGTATTAGAACTTATATTGTATATACTGGGACCCGCTCCCTCCCCCCCCCCACCTAAGCACTCGGAGGGTGCCCTTGGTATGTCGCAGCCAGTTGGGATGGATTGTTTTAGGGTTGGGAGGTTTTATTTGCGAAAAAGAGGATATGGATGTTTTAGGGTTGAGAAGTTTAATTTGCCAAGAAAAGAATATATTTGGGCCAAAAAAGGCTGGGGGACGTAAATCCTTAAATAAAGATTATGTAGACGAATAAAAAAGTCTGCCCCCCCCCCCACCCCCCTGCTGCCCGTCATGCTTATAAGTACTATTGGTTTCATTGGGCGGCAGGGCTTGATGTGTCATTTCATCTCAGTGTCGGGTAAAAGTCCCACAAAATTGGAAGCAACGTCTCCAAATAACCTATACAGTGTTGACTGGGATCAAACAAACAAAATGTCACATAGTAAGCTGATGTGTAACCTATTGTGGCATAGTAGAAACAAATGCATATGACATATTAAAAAGCTGTCCTAGACTCACCGCCAGCATTAACATAGGTATTTTTTTTTTTCGTTTTTTTTTTTTTTTCTCAGAAAACCCTCTCAGGCGCCTAAGTTCTAAATATGAATGATACGTGACTGTCCAGATAGAAGCATTTGAAAACAATAATAATAATAATAATAATAATAATAATTATAAGCAGTAATGCGCATAATCAGAGCTCTACAAACGCTCTTCTTTTACTTCATACACGTACAAGGAGATAAAAACTGTCCTCAACGAGGACTTAGACGGTTCCCTTCAACCCTTAAATTTATGAGCTGTAAATAACTATAGTAAAACCTGAATATATGCCGCAGAAACAGAAAGTCACTCCGCTTTTTGTTTTATTTTTTTTTTTATTTTATTTTTTTATTTATTTAAAAAATTTTTGGTCTATGGAAAACAATCAACGTACAATAAAAATTCCTCTATTAAGACCACTTTTTGGACTGTTCAAAAGTGGTCTTTAAGACCACTTTTGAAAAGTCCCAAAGGTGATCTCTGACCAGAGGGCACTGTATGCAGAAAACACAAAGAAAGAGTAACTGCAACCTACAATATATGGTTTTCAAAGCAGAATTAGTCCAACTTTACCTGGCCTCTATTGCAGAACTTGGTCCCACATTTGACGGCGAAGGTCGAACCATAGCGTTGAGAGACCTAATGATTAAGAGTCAGCGCTCTTACCCATTAGGTCACGGAGCCGTCAACATTTTTTAAGTTTATATTTGATATAGAAAAATACATAAATACAGTGACATTCCGCTATTAAGACCACCTAAAGGCAATAGAAGCCTCCGCGGTGTAGTGCTTACACTACTCGCCTTGTAAACCAGGGGTCGCAGGATCGATCCCGGGCTTCTCATGACTTTCGAATGAGTCTTTAAACCGAGGTCCCGTCTCCGTATGACCTTAGCTGTTGGTGGGACGTAAAACTCAAACACTCACTCACCCAAGTTCTGCAACGGAAGGTCTGGTGGTTTTTCTCCGAGTACTCCGGTTTTCTCCTTCCTCTGAATAACGATCGGTTCGAAATGAGTGAAATAATCTTAGAAGGGCCGTTAAACTAAAACCATTAAAATCTATTTTCAAAACTTTAAATATTAATTCTTATCACTCTACATGTACTTGTTACTATGACCACATCGAGGTTATTTTAGCAAGTAACCACAAAAACATCGAGATATTGTCATAAGCATTTGTGTGAAGTTATATTAAAATGCGCTAATAAATGTAGGCGCTAGAGCGATGACAAATTTTTTTTTCTGAAAATAGCCACAGTGACCTTGGTCTTGAGGCCACGACCTTTAAGTCGAACTGGCTCGAGATATAATCATAAGCATTTGTGTGAAGTTATATTAAAACCCGTCAATAAATGTAGGCGCTAGAGCGATGACAAAGTTTTTTCTGAAAGTAGCCACAGTGACCTTGGTCTTGAGGCCACGACCTTTAAGTCGAACTGGCTCGAGATAATATCATAGGCAACATTTGTGTGAAGTTATATTAAATCCGTCAATAATGTTGGCGCTAGAGCGATGACAAATTTTTTTCTGAAAATAGCCACAGTGACCTTGACCTTGAGGCCATGAACTTGAAAGTCGAACTGGCTCGAGATATAATCATAAGAAACATTTGTGTGAAGTTATATTAAATCCGTCAATAATGTTGGCGCTAGAACGATGACAAAGTTTTTCTGAAAATAGCCACAGTGACCTTGACTTTGAGGCCATGATTTTGAAAGTCGAACTGGCACGAGATATTATCATAGGCAACATTTGTGTGAAGTTAAATTAAATCCGTCAGTAATGTTGGCGCTAGAGCAATAACAAAGTTTTTTCTAAAAATATCCACATTGACCTTAACCTTAAGGCCATGACCCGCAAAGTCGGATTTGCTCGAGATATTATCATAAACAACATTTGTGTGAAGTTATATTTAAATCCGTCAATAAATGTAGGCGCTAGAGCGATGATTTCATTTGTCTAAAAATAGCCACAGTGACCTTGACCTTGAGGCCATGACCTGGAAAGTTGAACTCGCTCGAGATATCATCATATTCAATATTTGTGTCAAGTTGTATGTCAAAATCCTTCAATAAATGTATGCACTAGAGCGATGATAATGTTTTTTGTTTTTTTGTTTTCTAAAAAATAGCCACAGTGACCTTGAGCTTGAAGTCATAACCTTGAAAGTTTAACTTGCTTGAGATATTATCATAAACAACATTTGTATGAAGTTATAATGTAATCTTTATAAATGTAGGCGCTAGAGCGATGACAAAGTTGTCTAAAAATAGGCACAGCGACCTTGACCTTGAGGTCATTACCTTGAAAGACGAACTCGCTCGAGATTTTATCATAAGCAACATTTGTGCAAAGTTATATGAAAATCCGTCAATAAATATTTGGCGCTATAGCTATGACAATATTTTACTAAAAATAATCACAGTGACCTTGACCTTGAGACTATGACTCTGAAACTCGAACTCGCTCGAGATATTATCATAAGCAATATTTGTGTGAAATACTATTAAAATCCGTCAATAAATGTAGGCACTATGCTGTGCAAGGGGATAATAATATATACCCCTTGTAAACCCGAGTTTTACTATATAAAATTGGGGTTTAAGGGGTCAAAATTATATGTGTGTTACGGTGTGCAAGCTAGCAAATAAACAGATCTAATTCCCTTGATTTTAGTAAAGCTTTTGTCATTTGTTCATGCAAAACTGCTTTGATTTGATTTGTTTAATTTGAGGTTTTAACGTCCCCGTAACAGTGTATATGTCATTTGGGAGACAATGCTTCCAATTCTGTGGGACTTTTACCCTATACTGAAATGTAATGACATCTCAAGCCCTGTCGCCCAATGAAACTATTAGCGTTTATAAGCATGGACGGTCCGACGTGGACCGCTTTGCCCGGACAGGCTTAGATCCTCCAAGCGGTTTACCAGTACTCGTGTGCGGTCGGTTTCAGCTCTGCGTGGAAGCATCATGCAGCCCATCTATTTCTTCAAGCCCCGATGAGCGAAAAAAAAATGCTTTGAAACTTCACTTTAACTGCATAAGGGGATACGCTAAATTGGATAAAAAAGGATCTGTTGCAATCTATAATGGCAGCTGGCCTACTGAAGTGGTGATTTCCCAGACGCAAAACCACATTTTATAAGTACCTCAATGCAACTACTTTAACCCTTGCTATTATATTTTCTCATTCTCATATGCTTTCTGTGAAAATGTTATGGTTGAAAACATATACTGTCTTCGACATTTAACATTGAGTCTATGGGAATAATAACCACCCCTACCCAATATACATGGATATTTCACCACGCCGTACCCTCTTAACCAAATTCTTTCTTGTAAATAATTAATTGGCATATGTTAAGTGTATGGAGTTGGCTTGGAGTCTGGAGTATGGGGTTTGAAATTCGATTTATTCCATAGTAAAGTATAGTAAAATATTAGTGAATGCTAGGCAAAATCGATATTCCAAGCCGCGAATCCCAAGCCAAGTTCACACACTCATATATGTTTTCTTTATTGTAGGACTAAACGAAAAAAAAACTTTTCGGGAGATTTTTACCCATTCACTTCAGAAACTATAAGAGATATTGATTCAAATAAGTACAGTTGAAAGGTTGTTTTAGAGATACGCTCAAACATAGTTGTTACAAACCTTTATAACTCGCCCGGTACTGCACCCAACTACAGCGCTTCCGCGCTTCTTCGAACATACACTTAATAAAAATAGTGCTAAGACCAAACGTGACAGTACTAGGTGAGGATGGAACTTCAGAAAAAAGCATGCTAATTAGACTGGCTCCAGTCGTTATTTATGTTATTTTTATTCTGTTCCTCTTTAGTTACCTCTGGCTGAACAAACCCACCTATCTTTCTAGCCAAAGAAGCCTCCATGTTGTAGTGGTTACGCTAGTCGCGGGATCGATCCCGGGCTTCTCCAGACTTTCGGGTGAGTCTTTAAACCGAAGTCCCGTCTCCGTATGACCTTAGCTGTTGGTGGGGCGTAAAGCTCAAACACTCACTCACTCTTTCTAGTCAAAGGATAGAAGTAAAACAAACTTCTATAAGCTATGCAAGCTTTTTGTCCCTTCCAGAAAAAAAAACAGAAAGAGAGAAAAAGTAAAGAAACGATCTGGAACCAGACTACATGCTAATTATCTTTCTTGGCAAAGAAAATCATACTCTGCGTGCTTTCCTTCCGATGATATCTGAGCCGGGACACATCATTTCCTACGATTTGCATGTGCACCCAGCGAACAATCAGATCAGCTTGCGCATCCCTACAGTCTGACCTGAGACTTCTCTTGCTGCACCAAGGAGCACTGAGTCCTTAGCCATCCCTACAGTCTGACCTGAGACTTCTCTTGCTGCACCAAGGAGCACTGAGTCCTTAGCCATCCCTACAGTCTGACCTGAGACTTCTCTTGCTGCACCAAGGAGCACTGAGTCCTTAGCCATCCCTACAGTCTGACCTGAGACTTCTCTTGCTGCACCAAGGAGCACTGAGTCCTTAGCCATCCCTACAGTCTGACCTGAGACTTCTCTTGCTGCACAAAGGAGTACTGAGCCCTTAGCCATCCCTACAGTCTGACCTGAGACTTCTCTTGCTGCACCAAGGAGCATTGAGTCCTTAGCCATCCCTACAGTCTGACCTGAGACTTCTCTTGCTGCACCAAGGAGCACTGAGTCCTTAGCCATCCCTACAGTCTGATCTGAGACTTCTCTTGCTGCACCAAGGAGCATTGAGTCCTTAGCCATCCCTACAGTCTGACCTGAGACTTCTCTTGCTGCACCAAGGAGCATTGAGTCCTTAGCCATCCCTACAGTCTGACCTGAGACTTCTCTTGCTGCACCAAGGAGCACTGAGTCCTTAGCCATCACTACAGTCTGACCTGAGACTTCTCTTGCTGCACCAAGGAGCACTGAGTCCTTAGCTATCCCTACAGTCTGACCTGAGACTTCTCTTGCTGCACGAAGGAGCACTGAGCCCTTAGCCATCCCTACAGTCTGATCTGAGACTTCTCTTGCTGCACGAAGGAGCACTGAGCCCTTAGCTATCCCTACAGTCTGACCTGAGACTTCTCTTGCTGCACGAAGGAGCACTGAGTCCTTAGCTATCCCTACAGTCTGACCTGAGACTTCTCTTGCTGCACGAAGGAGCACTGAGCCCTTAACCATCCTTAGAGCGCACAAAGAAGACTCTGATCAGACTGCCCGGATGCGCAGGCTGATCTGAGTCTTCGCTTGGCGCACATGTAAATTGTAGGAAATGTTGTACCCCGAACTGGTTTGAGAATTTACTCTTTCATCCCTGAGTTTCTGAAAAGGACTCTTTTGGCTTATAGAAAGATATTTCTGATTAGTTCATTGACATGATGGCAAACAGTGTACATGTCAGTGTAGATTCTGGCGAGATTGCTCGCTACGTGTCGCCTTATATAGACCTACAAGGTTTGCATAGATACAATGTATTTCGACCTCGGGGTCTGCAACGGACTACAGAGTTAAAGGGGTTAGTTTATACAACCCTTTACTGACCGACATCGAACACAGTTATTCACCTGCTATCGAGAGCTCTTATCACAAAATGTGTGTTGTAAACTGAGATTTAATTCAAGTTCCGTACTTTTACCAAAAAATGAAGACACCGATCAGACGCTACATACTGTGGCCTATCAATCTGTGTTAACTGTTTCCGAATGACCATGTATTGGAACAATTGACATTTATGGGTTAATATTTTAGGAGCCGTAAGCTTCAATACCGTACAGGTTGAAATAAACGAATTTATATTCGCCTTTGGTAAGAAGAATCAGTCAGTCGAAGTTCGCTAAACGCGGCGTCTGCTCAGGGTTATAACGTCTAAATCAATTGGTTTAAGTATGATATTTTTTTTTCGTCAAGTTATTCTCCTTTTTATGTCCCCACGCCCGTAGAAACATAGCTCCCAGTGGCCGCACAGCGTACGTATGTTCATCGTCGTATCAACGCGACGTTGATGCGACGTTGCTAAGACGTCGTGTGCCCGCTAGGAATAAGACTATTAGAAGATGGGACAAGCGCAAAATGTACTGAGCTAATGTAAACTTTTTATGGTTTTACCATGAAAAAATTAGCAGATACGTTTATCTTTCTTTCTTTCTGCCTTTTTTATTCGTGGGGGGGGGGGGGGGTTGGGTGAGGCAAATTAAAGGTGATGTAAATCTTGTGCCACTGGGGCGTCCAGCTGATATTGACTTACAGTTGGGCAAGGCCTGATGTCCATGCAGCAGGTAAGGTTAGAGGGAGGGGTCTTTTCTTCTGTTTCTACACTTCCATTCATTTATCTTTTTCTCCTCTGTCCCTCACTTTCATCTCCTCTATTATCTCTTCAAAGCCCCCGCCCATCGGGGCTTGAAGCAATAGATGGGCTGCATGATGCTAAACCGACCCGCACACAAGTACTGGTAAACCGCTTAGAGGATCTAAGCCAGCTCAGCCAATGGGGTGCGAGTCGGGCGTCCATACTTATAAACTCTATTGGTTTCATTGGGCGGCAGGGCTTGAGATGTCATTTCATCTCAATGTCGGGTAAAAGTCCGACACAATTGGAAGCAACGTCTCCAAAATGATCTTTCTTTCTATAAAATATTGGTTTTGTTAACAGGCTATAAAATGATGCATCATGTTTATATTGGCAGATATTCAAGTAAATTGGACTGGAACCAAGTAATATGTGATGACGCAGTAAGCACCTGCTATTTGTCTGTTTTAGAGATATGCAGGTGCAGTAAACAAAAACTTACATAATTATGAAATGTACACGGCTATGTCACTCAAAAAGGGGTATTTGGTTTACCCGAGTACATATTATGGTTTATGTTTTTGTTTGTTTGATTTGAAGTTTAACGTCCCCGTCAACACTTTAAAGGTCATTTTGGAGACGTTCCTTCCATTTTTAGGGACTTTTACCCGACATTGAGATGAAATGACATATCAAGCCCTGCCGCCGAATGAAACAAATAGGGTTTATAAGCATGGACGGTCCGCCTCGCACCGCGGTTCCTGGACAGGCTTAGATCCTCTAAGCGGTTTACCAGAACTAGTGTGCGGGCCGGATTCAGCTCTGCGTGGAAGCATCATGCAGCCCATATATTTCTTCAAGCCCAGATGGGCGGGGGCTAAATTATTAGGTTACCTGTAAAGTAGAAGTAAAACAAAGATCATATGTAAAACCTGTGCTGGGCCTGGGCTCGAATTTTTGGGCTCGAATGGAAATAGGTTTATCTGAGGTGAAAAACATTATAAGGCCACTTTAGTGCGGGTAATATCGGTTACCTGTAAAACCTGGGCCGGGCTCGATGGCTGGGCTTGGGCTCGAATTTTTTGGCTCGAATGGAAATAGGTTTATCTGAGGTGAAAGACATTATAAGGTCAATTTTAACTCTCTAGTGTGGGTAATATCAGGTTAATCTGCACTCAGAATAGTTACCTTTGAGGTGAAGGCTATTACATCCTGGCCAGTTGTCCCTCGAGATGCAGTGTCAGAATCATTTGGCTATTTAATTGCACTGCAGTGCAGGAAAATTCAACAAAATGTGGGGCTGGGTTAGTTAAAAAGATAAAGCAAACATCAGTTTGTGTTTCTTCACCTTCTGACCAGAGGCTGTTCCAGCTGCTCTTTGGATGGTATATGGTCCGTGCATCTGTCACGAAGATTGTTTGTGTGATTTAAGGTTTACCGTCCCTGTCAACACTGTATAGGTCATTTTGGAGGCGTTGCTTCCATTTTGTGGGACTTTTACCCGACATTGAGATGAAATGAAACAAATTTGCTTTATATGTATGGACGGTCAAACGTGCATCACGTTTCCTGGGCAGGCTTAGAACCCCTAAGTGGTCTACCAGTACTAATGTGCTCTGTGTGGAAGCATCATGCAGCCCAATCTGTTTCAAGCCACGATGTGTGGGAGGCAGCAGTGCAAAGACTATGTGAATGCTATATGCTGCAACTAGTGGCACCATTACATGATTTTACCTGCCTTGTTAAATCTTTGAGATACTATTATAAAGACACCCAAGATCTATGTGACCAGCAAATTTATAACTCAAGTTTAGCTGCAGGGCCGGCTGGTAACAATAAATTTTGAAATAAACTAAAACAGCCTGTTCTGTATGAAAGTACGGAACAGTCTATAGATTTACCCGGTCATGACGTGTCGAAGTCTGTGGCTTACTGTCTTTTATGCCATGTATCCATGTGGAATCCAACCTGCTATAGAAATTGTTTTTTCTCCAGGCCCTGCTGTTTTCACACGTTTGATTAATGTTTGTTTGTCTGATACAAAAGAACTATTGAAAGACTCATATACATAACAGTTGAGTTCCGCTAAATATTAATATTAAGACCAGCTAAAATAAAGACTAATTATGTTCTAGAAAGGGTTATCCTTTGGAAGCAAGGAATACACCACAGAACTGGAAAATATAAAGTGTACATGTTTTCTGGGCCAGACAAGCTTGTTTCGGCCAATTAAGCCTCATCAGTGACCCTCAAATATTTGCAAAACTCAACAATGGAATCAATGATCCCAAAGAACAAAAAATATAAACTACTTACATATACAAACTAGTCTGGTTTTATGATTTCAATTATCTTTATTTGCATTTTCTAAACCAAGTTACCACATTTGGGACTGTTCAAAAGTGGTCTTTAAAAGGCCATTTTTGAAAAGTATTAAAGATGGTCTCACTAAAGGAATTTTACAATAGCACTAAAAGAATTGGAGGACAATTCCTGTAGTTTTATAAGCAAATAGTGTAGACGCTGTCTAGACGCCCGTTTTTGCGGTATCTGGTACGGGTCTCTACTGTCCCACTAGAGGATCGCTTGTCTCTAAAGAGGTTCAGAGTCTGGACTTAGACTGTTTTCTTTTGTCCTTTAATTCCTGTAGTTCAAGCAAACAGTGAAGATCCTGTTCAAACGCCGTATTCTGTGACGTCTGATCAGGGTTGACACCGGTAGTGTCCCATTTTGGAACCCTGGAAGTGGATCGGGGTCTTCACTGTCTGTATCCCATTTCGGAGCACCAGACATGTGGCCTCTGATCTGGGTCTACACTGCAGTTTCGCATTTTGGAACTCGAGACATGTGGTCTCTGATCGGGGTCTCCACTGTTTGTCTGACAGTATCTTATCCTTGAACCATAGGCATGTGGCACCTGATCGTGATCTACTCTGTTTGTAAGAGTTCGATTTTGGAACCCTAGGCATGCGGCCTCTGATCTGGGTCTACACTGTCAGTATTGGATTTTGGAACCTTAGACATGTGGTCTTTTATCTAGGTCTTCACTGTTTGTCAGTATCCCATTTTGGAACCCTAGACACGTGGTCTCTGATCTGTGTCTACACTGTCAGTATCCCATTTTGGAACCCTATACATATTGTCACTGTTTGTCAGTATCCCATTTGTAACTCTAGACGTGGCCTCTGTTCTGGGTCTTTACTGTTTTCCAGTACCCCATTTCGGAACCCTAGACATGTGGCCTCTGATCTGGATCTTAACTGTTGTAAGTATCTCATTGTAGAACCCCAGACATGTGGCCTCTGATCTGGGTCTAACGAGTTTGTCAGTATCCCATTTTGGAACCAAAGACATGTGGTCTCGGATCTGTGTCTTCATTGTTTGTCAGGATCCCATTTTAGAACCCTAGATATGTTGCCTCTGATCTGGATCTTCACTGTTTTCAGTATCCCACTTTTGAACCCTTGACATGTTGCCTCTGATCTGTGTCTTCACTGTTTGTCAGAATCTTACCTCTTGAAACCCTAGACATGAAGCATCTGATCTGGGCCTACACTATTTGTTAGTGTCCCATTTTGAAGCCAACCTGCAATGACTCATGCACGACCACTGAAATCTCGGATCAGCCTGCACATCTGCACAGTCTGTTCTGAGCTTTTGCTGATCACATAGGTCTTATTGGAACTTTGGCATCTTCTGGCTCAATTAAAAAGAATGAATCCTGTGTTTTGATGTTGTAAACCAGATTTTAGTAATCCAGGTTTTTGCTTGTTGCAACTCAAATCAAGCAGGAAAACAAACTTGGTAATTATGATCTTGACAGGGGCCCATGGGAGCAATTCTCTTTAACAGTTCCTCCAACCAGACAACAAACAAAGTTGAAAGGTCAATAACTGACCCTATTTCACCTATGTCCTGAGTCAAACCCATTTTCATTCGAGCCCAAAAATTCGAGCCCAGACCCAGCCCATGAGCCCAGCCCAGGTTTTACAGGTAGCCGGTAATATCAGGTTAGTCTGCGCTCAGAATGTTTACCTTTGAGGTTAAGGCTATTACATCCTGGCCAGATGTCCCTTGAGATGCAGTGTCAGAATCAGTTGGCTATTTAACTGCACTGCAGTGCAGGAAAATTCTACAAAATGTTGGGTTAGGGTTATTTAAAAAGATAAAGCAGATAACTGTTTGTGTTTCTTCACCTTATAACCAGAGACTTTAATTACTAACTGCTCTTTGGACGAGATGTGGTCCTTGCATCCTTCACGAAGATTGTTTGTTTGATTTAAGGTTTAACGTCCCCGTCAACACTGTATAGGTCATTTTTGAGACGTTGCTTCCAATTTTGTGGGACTTTTACCCCACATTGAGATGTAATGGAATCTTAAGCCCTCACGTCCAATGAAACCAATATGCTTTATATGTATGAACGGTCAAACATGCAACGTGACTTTTCCTGGGCAGGCTTAGAACCCCTAAGCGGTCTACCAGTACTAATGTGCGGTAGGTTTCAGCTCTGTGTGGAAGCATCATGCAGCCCAATCTATTTATGGTCCCGCCCATCGATGCTTGAAGAAATATATGGGCTGCATGATGCTTCCACGCAGAGCTGAAGCCGACCCACATAAGTGTACTGGTAAACCGCTTAGAGGATCTAAGCCGGCCCAGGCAAAGCGGTGTGAGTGGTTTCATTGGGCGACAGGGCTTGAGAAGTCATTTCATCTCAGTGTCGGGTAAAAGTCACACAAAATCGGAAGCAACGTCTCCAAAATGACCATTACAGTGTTGACAGGGACGGTAAACCTCAAAGCATCTATTTCGTCAAGCCATGATGGAGGGGGCTGGGAGGCAACGGTGTACAGACTATGTGAATGCTATATGCTGCAACTAGTGGTACCATTACATGATTTTATCTGTCTTGGTAAAACTCCGAGATACTGTTATGATCTATGTGATCACCATTTTATAACTCAGTTAAGAAACAGGGCAGGGAATAGACTGGTATCAATCCATTTAATTTATAAATAAACTGAAACAGTCTGTTCTATATGAAAATACGCAACAGTTTGTAGATTTACCCAATCATGAAGTGTCGAACTCTGTTACTTACTGTCTTTTATGCCATGTATCCCTGTGGAATCCAACCTGCTATGGAAAGTGTTTTTCTCCAGGGCCTGCTGTTTTCACACGTTTGATTTATGTACATATACAGTGGAGTTCTGCTTAATATAAAATATTAAGACCATGTAAAAATAAAGACGAAATCTGATTTAAAAAAAAATTGCAGAGATTTCAGCTATCTTTCTTTGTATTTTCTAAACCAGGTAACCACATTTGGGACTGTTCAAAAGTGGCCCTTAAAAGGCCTCTTTTGAAAAGTATTAAAGATGGTCTCAATAAAGGAGTTTTATGAAAGCACTAAATGAACTGGAGGATAATTCCTGTAGTTTTATAAGCAAATAGTGTAGACTCTGTTCAGATGCCCATTGTGGTATCTGCTAAGGGTGTACACTGTCCCACTAGAGGGTCGCTTGTCTCTAGAGAGGTCCAGAGTCTGGACTTAGACCGTTTTCTTTTGTCCTTTAATTCCTGTAGGTCAAGATCCTGTTCACACGTCATATTATGTAACGTCTTATCATGGTCTACAATGTTAGTGCCCCATTTTGGGACCCTGGCAGTGGATCGGGTCTACACTGTCCGTATACAATTTTGGAACCCAAGACATGTGGCCTCTGATCTGAATCTACACTGTCAGTTTCCCATTTTGGCTCGAGACATGTGGTCTCTGATTGGAGTCTCAACTGTTTGTCTGACATTGTGTTATCCTGGAACCATAGGCATGTGGCGCCTGATCTGGATCTACACTATTTGTCAGTGTTTGATTTTGGAACCATAGACATGCGGCCTCTGCTCTGGGTCTACACTGTCAGTATTCCATTTTGGAACCTTAGACATGTGGCCTTTGATCTAAGTCTTCACTGTTTGTCATTTTCCCATTTTTGAACCCAAGACAGGTTGTCTCTGATCTGTGTCTACACGGTCAGTATCCCATTTTTGAACCCTAAACATATTGCTTCTGATCTGGGTCGCGACTGTTTGTCAGTATCCCATTTGGAACTCTAGACGTGGCTTCTGATCTGGGTCTTCACTGTTTGTCAGTACCCCATTTGAAACTACAGACGTGGCCTCTGATCTGGGGCTTAACTGTTTGCCAGTACCCCATTTCGGAACCCTAGACACGTGGCCTCTGATCTGGTTCTTAACTGTTTGTCAGCATCACAGTTTGGAACCCTAGACACGTGGCCTCTGATCAGGATCTTAACTGTTTGTCGGTATCACATTTTGGAACCCTAGACACGTGGCCTCTGATCTGGATCTTAACTGTTTGTCGGTATCCCATTTTGGAACCCTAGACACGTGACCTCTGATCTGGATCTTAACTGTTTGTCGGTATCCCATTTTGGAACCAGTAGACACGTGGCCTCTGATCTGGATCTTAACTGTTTGTCGGTATCCCATTTTGGAACCCTAGAGAAGTGGCCTCTGATCTGGATCTTCACTGTCAGCCAGAATCCCATTTTGGAACCCTAGACACGTGACCTCTGATCTGTGTTTTCACTGTTTGTAGGTATCCCATTTTGGAATCCTAGACATATGGCCTCTGATCTGGGTCGTCTTTGTTTGTCAGTATCCCATTTTAGAACCCCAGACATGTGACCTCTGATCTGGATCTTCACTATTTATCAGAGTCCCATTTTAGAATCCTAGATATGATGCCTTTGATCTGGGTCTTCATTGTTTGTCAGTATCCCTTTTCAGAATCCTAGACATGTGGCCTCTGATCTGGATCTTCACTGTTTATCTGGAACCCATTTTAGAACCCTCGATTGTTGCATCTGATCTGGCTCTTCACTGTTTTCAGTATCGCACTTTTGAACCCCTGAGATGTTGCCTCTGATCTGTATTATCACTGTTTGTCAGTATCCCAACTTGTAACAAGACATGTAGCATCTGATCTGGGCCTACACTGTCTGTTAGTGTCCCATTTCAAGCTAACCTGCAATGACCCATGCACGACCACTGAAACCTCGGATCAGCCTGCACATCTGCACAGTCTGTTCTGATTTGTTTGTTTGATTTGAGGTTTAACGTCCCCGTAAACCCTGTAAAGGTCATTTTGGAGACGTTGCTACCAATTTTGTGGGACTTTTACCCGACATTGGGATGAAATCGCATCTCAAGCCCTGTCGCCCAATGACACCAATAGGGATTATTAGCATGGACGGTCCGCCTCGCACCGCGGTTCCCGGACAGGCTTAGATCCTCTAAGCGGTTTACCAGTACTAGTGTGCGGGCCGGATTCAGCTCTGCGTGGAAGCATCATGCAGCCCATATATTTCTCCAAGCCCTATGGGCGGGGGCCGCAGTCTGTTCTGAGCTTGTGCTGATCACATAGGTCTCAATGGAGCTCTGGGATCTTCTGGCTCAAATAAAAAGAATGATTCGCGTGTTTCGATGTTGTAATCCAAATTTTAGTAATCCAGGTTTTTGCTTGTTGCAACTCAAATCAAGCAGGAAAACAAACTTGGCAATTATAATCTTGACAGGGCCCATGGGAGCAATTCTCTTAAACAGTTCCTCCAACCAGACAACAAACAAAGTTGAAAGGTCAATGACTGACCTTGTTTCACCTATGTCCTTAGTCGAACCCGTTTTCATGCGAGCCCAAAAATTCGAGCCCAGACCCAGCCCATGAGCCCAGCTTAGGTTTTACAGGTAGCCAAATTATTATGGTTTATGTCAGTTATGGATGCATAGTTATAAATGTTGTGTCAATTAAGCTTTAAACATAGCCTTTAATAATTGCGTGGTAGCATCTATGATTGACGTTTGCACAAATAACAAGGGTGTAAACGTGAATTGTTAAATGTTAGAAATGCTCAGAGAACATATATAAGGGACATATGAAATGATGTGTTGTTATGTTTCTAATGTTGTCATAACTTGTGTCCAATCCCTTTGTATGTTTACATTACGAAAACACGCCTATACCAGTACATTGTAAATTTTACCACCTAAAATAACGAAAATTTTAGACGAAAAATTGTGGTAATTTTCTTATTTCTGATCAAAATATAGATTGTGGGTACACTTTAGAACCGCCTCATCGATGCGGTTCTAACGTGTGCCCACAAACTATGTTTTAAAGCAGAAATAATAAAAATTAGGTTTACCCCTGAAAACCCCAGTTTTACTTTCGGGTTCAAGGGGATCAGAATTATATAGGCGTGTTTTCGCGATGATGCAATAAAATATGTTTAATCTAATCTAAACAAATCTAAGGGACAGTTTTGAACATCTGAATTTGGGTTTAAGATGTAGAGAGATCCGAGCTGGTTATAATAAGATCTCATTTTTGAAAGTATAAGTTTTGAAAGACTTTACTTATTGTGTTAACCCATGTTCTGCTGAATATTTTTTTTTTTATATATTTTTTTTTGGTTTGGGTTTTACGGCCCTTTCAAGATTATTTCACTCATATCGAGCCGATCGTTAATCATAGGTGGGCGAAAACCGGAGTACCCGGAGAAAAACCTCCTGACCTTCCGTTTGTTACATGTGGGTTTACGGCGTCCCGCAAACCCCCATGCTGACAAGACAACCGAGCGTGATCTCTGACAGGTGTACGGGCAGCTGTGGGGTAAGGCACAAGAAAGATGTTAGATGAATGACATGAATTATTTACAGTATCTACATACAACGCTTACAAACACAAAACATCACAATTTGTTGCTTCTGTAGCCAACTCACGACGTCCGCTCCGAAGGCAAAACAATGTTCTGTGCTCGGAACGGGTGACGTGAATACCTACAGAAGCAAACAACAAAAACAACAACAACAAAAAAAAGGAAACAACACAAGACGCGACTGGCCAGTTTATAACTTAGGGTGAATCCCCCATTCGCGTGAAACTTCCTCTCGCGAACTAGCAGAACTAGTCTATCAACATAGTTGATAATCATAGATTTAGCGATCACGTTTGCTGATCAGAGGTTTAGTGATCGTCCAAATAACCTGCAGGTAAGTTGACCTCTTCCATGGTCTCACATTTGTTTACAACGAACAATGATTTATATTCTGCTTCTACCCTGGTAGGCGCTGATTACGGCGGTCTGTCCGCCCTTGCTGGACCCTAACGCCTAGCGTCGTACATGTACCAGTACCTGCTGCTATGAAGCAGGGAGCAGCAGGTCACACATTGTTGTGCCTGCAAATTACGATAACGGGACTAGAAACGAGTCACAAAACATACATGCTATATCATGATCCCCCTCCCGGAGAAGTAAGAATATGTTCATGCATACACCGTTATTGCGCATGCGCCGACCAGACATACAGGCTGATTAGTGCATGCGACAAATAACCGTACAGCAGAACTCAACTTGACTGTGCATCAAATTATCAGCACCCAGCGCTTGACACAATAATACTCAAAGTTCATGTTTCCTTACTGAGCACTACAGAAATCAATTAATGCTCACTACTACTGAGCATAATACTCATCGAATTTGTGC
This sequence comes from Lucinisca nassula, assembly GCA_963580285.1. Taxonomy (NCBI): domain Eukaryota; kingdom Metazoa; phylum Mollusca; class Bivalvia; order Lucinida; family Lucinidae; genus Lucinisca; species Lucinisca nassula. The sequence continues at coordinate 18,914,364 of OY757017.1, forward strand.
TCACTACATTATCACAAGTAAGAGGCAATTGAACAGACCACGCCTTTGCGCTACCTGGCCAGCTGCCAATTACAGGAAACATAACAATCTCTATTTCATATCCTTCTCCGCGACACGGCTCACAAATATAGCTATTCACAAATTCAATACATTAATAACAGATAGAAACTACAACAGAAGATTTTCATCTATAATCCACAACATTTGTTAGTGTCTCATAAGGGCCAACACTGTTTGCCGTAAATTCTCTCTATTTGGTAGGCACCCCGTCACAACCGTCCTCGCGACGCCGATGACGCAGCTGACGTCATCCCCGCCGCTCAGGCCGTTATGACGTGTGGCGACCAAATACTCCCACTTATCATCATCACGTTCTTTATATGTACATACATGCACAAACTGAGTTATCAGACAGAAACGGCATCATTACAAAACGAACTCGTAATTCTTCTTGAACAAAATTATTTCTAAGCTTGTAAAATAAAATTCATTACGGTTCATCATCACGGATAACCCAACAGGCTCTTGTAAGAGTTTGCCCTGATGATGAAGATATGGTTAAACCCGTCTTAAGTTTACGTTCCCTCTACACCTAATATCATATTGGGACGGAACCACGGTTTTCTAACCACAGCTAGTCAAAAGTCATGGATCAAACAAGTGACCCGGCGTTTATTAATTACATTCTACAAAAGGGGTCTAAAAGCCTAAATGAATCTAGAATGAGCGGGTGTCCAAACTTTACGTCTCACCAACATCTAGGGTCAGCATGAGACAGGACCTCACTTAGAAAGACTCATTCTACTACTGGAGAAGCCTGGGATCGATGCTGCGACGTCTAGCTGGCAAAGCTAGTAGCCTAATCACTACAGGCCTCAACAGTGAATTCAGAATAGGCTTCAGAAAGTTGGGGTATACTAGAAGTAAACCCCTCCAAAACCTACAAGCATGTTCATACAAAAATAATACTAAACATAGATTTAACATACCTTTCAATATACTTTCTATTTCCCCGTCACAATGTTGTGTTCACTCTTACAACTTGACCTGCTGCTAAAGTGTTCGTTTTTTTCAGGGTTTATATATCTATGAATACTACCAGAAAATCATGCCTACTCATATTACCTTGCTTTGCTCGTGGCGAAGTGGAGATACCGGCCACAAACAAAGCCAGATAGCAAAAATCGAGTAGATAATGGATTTGCGTTCAAATAGTATATTTCCCATAGTAAAAATTGATGAAACGACCCTATAATCAATGGCATGACTCCTGTCAAAACGAACACTCACACAACACGTGACGGGAATAAAAATCATATATGGCACAATTTGGCGGTTGGCGATTTTTAGGCAAATTCTATAGGACTCGGCCTTTTAGCGGCCCCCTGTATTGTAAAAACAGCTCTTTATAAACCACTCATGCATACATCGTATGATATGTGCATGACTTGTTCATGGAGCCGCACAGTTTGCGTACCATATTTCACCTAAAATATTTCACTCGCACCGCCCTACCATATATCTACTAAAATAATTTAGATGTGCATAAGCACCAGAGAGGTTTCCTATTCCATCTCGTAACACCGTTGCAGAACTTGGCGTCTCACACGTGTCCCGAGCGAGGCTCGAACCCTAAGAGACAGCGCTCTTATCCATTAGGCCACGGAGGCCCGTCTGCTGAATATTTAAATATGTCACACCTACTACTGATTATCTGCCAATCAGATTACTTGATGCAAATTATTGCAACAAATCCATAAACTGGATGGCAAACAATGAAGATCCTGATCAGATGGCTTCTTCAGATGCCATCTGATCTGGATCTACATTGTTTCAAAGATAAGGCATATCCGGGCTCAGCAGGACAAATGTTAAAAGCGAAGTACATGTACTAAAAGAACACTATACGACATAGGTCTATGGTACCCCACTACGTTACACTTGAAAGTGTTCCCTCAGCTAAAAATCTTGGGTCACAATATCAAAAGACCTCTAATGGACAGACCATATAAATAGTATACAAAAAGGCAAATCAGACCCTAGGTTTTCTAAAACGTAATACCCGGGTCCTGTAACAGGAACTTATAAAACTCTTGTCCACCCACAGACAGGCCAGCAGGCACACATCCCTAGGGCAACGTCAAATCGACGTCGGTACAACGTCACGACGTTGATGTGACGTTGCATAAACGTCATGACGTCGCACCGAAGTTGATGCGACGTCAGACTTACGTCATGTGCCTGCTGGGAGAGTATGCCTCTACTGTGTGGTCACCATATACGGGAATGAGCCGCTAGATGGGTATCCCGAAATAACCGACCCATCAGGCATATGGCGCAAATGTGACATCAACGTCGGTGCCACGTCATGGCGTTTATGCAACGTACAATCTACGTATAGGGATATAAGTGACGCCTCCTTGACCAACGACGCATAGACAATCGGCAGATCCTCCTGTATAAGGTCACATACGACCTTGTAGCAATACCCGTTGTTGAATATCTGATCCGGAACACCCGGCCATCTACACAGAACCCCCCTCTCGCATACCAACAGATCACAACTCTGAAATATTACTACAAGTTCTCATTTCCCCCAGACTATCATACAGTCCAGGAATGGTAAAACGAATCAGTCTAATTTTCCATTCAGGACATTTTTTTCCGGCCAACACTCACAGACAATCGATCCACCAATGCTGTCAGTTCTTTGATTAATTTCCATATTACGGAAGCACACCTATACAAGTACAGTATAAATTTTACCACGAAAAAACATAACTTTTAAGCTGAAAAATTGCGATATTTTTTCTTATTTCTGCTCAAAACATAGATTGTGAGCACTCGTGAGAACTGCCTCGTCAAGACGGTTCTAACGACTACCCACAGTCTATGTTTTAGAGCAGACAGAAGAAATATATAGTTTACCCCTGGAAACCCAAGTTTTACTATATAAAAGTGGGGTTGAAGGGGGTCAAAAGTATATAGGCCTGTTTTCATAATGATGGACTGGCATATTTAAAGGAAAGAGTTTACTGTGCACAGCATTTCGATAACACACCCGTGCAAACTGGTGCATTTTTACTCATCTCCAAAATGGCCATTTTTCTGATGAAAATCTGTGATATTTTTCTTGTAAATACTGCAAACATAGGTTGTGGGTGCTCGTTAGAACCGCCTCAATGAGGCGGTTCTAACGAGTACCCATAACCTATGTCTTGGAGCAAGAATAAGAAAAATAATGTATGCCCCCGTAAACCCCAGTTTTCTCTATATAAAGTGGGGTATAGGGGGGTCTTCATTTCACGGACTTGTTCACGTGATGGTAAACTCTTTCCTTTAAATATGCCAGTGTGAGCAAATTTTCCATTGAGAGAAGCCCCATATGATAGTAAAGGGTTTATTGGAGGGGGGGGGGGTGGGGCGCAGTAAGTTTTTCGATGCTGAAGCCCACGTGACTGTCACTGACTTCTCCATTTATTCGTACATTGTAAGGGGGTTATCTATTAAATCTCGACTGGAAACATCTGTTGAGCTTGAAAATAGTGTAGACCCAGACCAGACACCGTTGAAGTCCATTAGGTAAACATGCTCATGTAAAATAATGGCGTCCAACATGGTGTCAGGCATGAAAAATATTGGGTAAAATTGCAATATGTTTCTTATTTTTACTTTCAACACAGATTGAGGGTGCTCGTTAGAACCGCCTCAATGAGTACCCACAAACTATGTTTTTGAGAAGCAATAAGGCAGAGAATGTATACCCCCGTAAACCCCAGTTTTCTCTATATTAAGTGGGGTTTAGAGGTGTCTTCGTTTCACGGACTTGTCATCGTGATGGCTGCGTCTGGTTCGATGCTACACTTTTTACTGAAAAGACATCTAAATCTTAGTTCATGACTATTTTCCGAGATAATCCACACACCAGTACTCTCAGTGCTTTGATTTAAAGATTATTTGTCTTTGCAGCAAATAGTGTGTGTTATGCACATGCTTAATTGATAAGAGCTGCGTCAACAATCAGCGATTGATTGAAATGTTGCGTGAACTTTGAAGTAATTTTGTGTTGCCATGACGTTGATTTGACGTTTACATACACCTTCTCGGATGCGGGTCTGACTGGTGATCGGGAGGACGCGGTATCGATTCCCCTGTCAGGGTCGACAACATTCTTTCGTGGAGATTGATCATGAAGTCTTTTCTACGGTCATTCTCTCCCTTCCGCTGACTCAAGATGGGCAGTTGACAGTTTCTGGCGAAAGAATGCGCATAGCACTGGTTAAACGCTTTCGTATAAGCCTGCCCAGGAAAAGTGTGAATAGGTACAGTGGCGATAACGTTCGACCTACCCATTTTTGCGTTTAGGGTCCGTTTTGAAACCGTTGCAGAACGTTTGCGTTTCGGCAACGGTTCGAGCGTTTCATATCGTTTTGACCAATCAAAGTCAAGGCGAATCGTTTCAGACAAACGGTAAATTTGCGCATGCGCTCTGAAAAGATCAAAACGCTGTTGAAAACGCTTTCCCGTTTTGGCCAATAGTATGACCGTTTGAAACTGTTTTATGACTGAGCCAATCGAATTTATGCATTTAGCGCGCATGTGCAATCTCCTTAGTTGACTTAAATACATGTGCATGTTTATTTACGATTATCTTCAACAGCTTAACATATATATCCACTACAATGATGATCGCGTTACATTTGAGAAAAAAAATGAATATTCTGTAAGTACATGTATGTCATTGCTTAAGAAATGACATGATCATTGACTTTAATACGGAGTACAAAGAACAATCTTAACTAAACTATACATATATAAAGAACAATCGAGAATGACATGGATAATACCTCAGCTTAATGCATGATAAATTTTTAGACAATACGTTCATCCTAGAAATCTTTATGGATTATTTTCTATAAACAAAAGAACAAAAAACAGAAAGAAAGAAAGAAAGAAAAACAAACAAATAAGTGTATCGAAGATTTAACCCATATATGCCTAGCGGCCCTTTTGTGGGACATTGGCAAATAGTGCAGACCCAGATCAGACGCCACAAAGCGCGACGTCTGACCAGGTTCTACACTGTTTGCTGAAAGTACAAACATTGTTGCAAAATGTGTCGCTAATAAAACAAACCTGGCAGCCCAATAATTGGAAATGGACCAATCCAAACTTACTAGGTGGGAGATTCCATCTTTGTCAAACACGGGTTAAGAAAATGCATTAGCTGAGAAATGTTCTTTGTTTGTTTAAATGTTAAGGAAATATTTGTGCCACACTGAGGCCAAAATTATGAGAATCCCTATATATTCTGGCAATTACAGATGACCGTATTTCCCAAGACATTAGGGCCATATAATAGTATTTGCTAGATTTGTCACTGACCACACTACACTTACGTTGCCATGCAACGCCAGGTAATGTGTTTACAAGCGTGTGTAATATTTGCTTTCCGGAAATTGTTATACATTAGTCGATATTTGTTATATGTTGATTCAGACTTTCTAAATTATTCATCATCACCTCAACAAAAAGTCCGTTAAATAAACACTCCAACATGTCCAACTAGATCCCACATTATCTCAAGAGCATTGAATGTGGGTTTTTGTTTGAACCGATTTGCTGAAGCGGTTTTAACAAGCACCTACAGCTCATGCATCAAGATAATAAGTCCGTGAATAGAAGGCCCCTCTAATCCCCACAGTATATAGAGCACATTGGGTTTACGAGGTATTCCTTTTTCCAAATTTTTGCTCCAAAACATAGATTACGGGTACTCCTTAAAACTGTCTGGACAGGGCGGTTCTAATGAGCATTTTTTTTTTTGAGAAAATGGGATTTAAGGGGAATTCATTTTTTTTAACTTTGTTCTAAAACATAGATTGCGGGTACTCGTTAAAACCGTATTACCAAGATGGTTCTAATGAGCAGTCATAAATCTATTAATATAGCAGAATTAAAAAAAAAAGCATTTTCATCTGAGAAACGTTAGTTTTAGAGACATTTAGCGCACGGGAGCGTAATCATAATGGTTTGATGCAGATATAAGCGCGAATGATAATTATCTTTTTATTATTTTTATTTTTTGTCTGAATAATATGGAAGAATGCAGCTTGTCTCGTGCCTCTATTATCCTAAAGCGAATTATGAAATAGAACGCGTTAATCAGTATTTGTTTATTAATACCCCTGCAACCCAACTTTTTTGAAAAACAAAGTACACGGCGGTTATAACGAGTTTTGTTGAATCTATGTTCCGAGCATAAAAATGATAAGTTTTCACTCGAAACTAAGAATAACTATTTTGGAGATGTCATCTTCAACGGTACGTTACGAAAACACGCCTATTCAAATATATTGAAAATTTTGTCACCAAAAATGGAAAATTTTCTGACAAAATATCCGATATTTTGCATTTTTCTGCTCTAAACATGGATTGCTGATCTTCACCTAACGTGAACCTAAACATAGATTTCTGGTCCTCGTTAGAACCGCTTTGAGCAGAAATAGGAAACCGTTAACCCCAGTTGTACTTGATGAAAATGGGGTTCAAGGGGTCAACATTATATATGCACTTTTCATGATGATCTTAAGAAAATAAACTGCCAATGGAGATTTATCCAAATCGCGGCTGTTAACCTGTGTGCGTTTGTGTGTTCGCGCGCGTACATGCATGTTTGTGTGTGTGTGTGTGTGTGTGTGTGTGTGTGTGTGTGTGTGTGTGTGTGTGTGTGTGTGTGTGTTCGTGTGTGTGTGTTTAAAAAAACGGTGGCGGATATTCATGACTGTAAACCCAAATTGTACGCTTAAGGAAGGTTTACGTTAATGTGTGTTGCATGAAGTAATATAACAGACTAAAATATCCCTTATGGCCATGCTCATGACATACATAAGAAGATAAAAAGGAAAGAAACATAACCATCAGGTTAACAAGTCCGCGAAATTAAGATTCCCCACTAGATCCCACTTTATCAAGAAAAAACTGGGGTTGACGGGGGAATTCATTATTATAATTATTATTATTGTCTGCTTTCATGCCGGCAGACCTTTTCCAAAATCTTAGCAACCACAGAAGTCACATACCTGTATCGTAGGTGACCTAGCGTCCATACGACGTCTAGTCCAGCCCCGCCCATTGGGGCTTGAAGAAATAGATGGCTGCATGATGCTTCAACGCAGAGCTGAAACCAACCTCACGTGAGTACTAAGCGTGCCCAGGAAAAGTGGTGCGAGTTGGACCGTCAATGCATATAAACCATATTGGATTTATTAGGCAACAGGGCTTGAGATGTCATATCTCAATTTCGGGTGTAAGTCCCACAATATCGGAACAAAGTCTCCAAAATGACCTACACAGTGTTGACGGGGACGTAAAACCCCAAATCAAACAAGCAAATAAACGACGTCTAGTCGGCGTCGCATGGGCGTCGATGAAACATCTTGTTTTGACGCTCGTGCGACGTTAACTTGCTGGGATTTGGTAGCTTCTAACAGGTATGTCGCCTACATGTAGCCTGAGAACTTGTATTGTGTAAGACAATGCCCCATCCAGTAATTCACTTTTATGCTATTCTTCACTTATTTGTCTGTCTATATATGTTTTATCATGATGAGCTGCATAAGCTTAAGCGAGTAAAATTTGATTGATTGATTGATTGATTGATTATCTTTTTTATTTCTGTTCAAAGACGACGGTACGGCCCCGCCCATCGGGGCTTGAAGAAATATATGGGCTGCATGATGCTTCCACGAGGAGCTGAATCCGACGCACACACGAGTACTTGTAAACTGCTTAGAGGATCTAAGCCTGCCCAGGCAAAGCGGCGTGAGTGTCGGACCGTCTTGCTTCTAAACCCTATTGGTTTCGTTGGGCGGCAGGGCTTGAGATGTCATTTCATCTCGATGTCGGTTAAAAGTCCCACAAAATTGGAAGCAACGTCTTCAAAATGACCTTTACAGTGTTGATGGGGACGTTAAACCTCAAATCAAACAAACAAATCAAAGACGTCGGTCGTGGGTGCACATTGGCACTGCCTCAATGAACCAGTTCGGACGAGCACCATCAGCATATCGTTTGAATATTGATCGATTGATTGTCTTTCTTATTTCTGTTCAAAGACATCGGTCGTGGGTACTCATTAGCACCGCCTCAGTGAACCGGTTCGAACGAGCACCATCAGCCTATCTTTTGAATATGCATAAGAATAGTATCACAGATGTTCATCAGTAAACTTGCTAAAATGCAGATGTTTGATCGTAATGAAAGATGAAGACAAAATGATTTTATTTGCTTCTGATGCAACTGCCGGGTGAAAAAGTAACTAGTGCGTTTTATGGAAATAACAAAACTCTTCATATATACAACTTCTGGGTTAACAGTTATATACATTGCTATAATATTTCTCCTCAAAAGCGTGGATTGTGGGTACTCGTTAGATCCACCTCCATTGAATGGTTGTAACGAGCATAAACATTATATGTTTTGTCCCATTATTGTAATATTTGTGAGTATTATCGATTTCATGCTCAGCATAGTTGAGCATGAAACATTTTTTTTTACTTAGGGGCCAGATTATATGAAAGAAGCAATTTCATCCCACGAGTGTGTGTGTGTGTGTGTGTGTGTGTGTGTGTGTGTGTGTGAATTCGGGTTTAACGTCGCTTTCAACAATTTTTCAGTCATATCACGACGGTGTCTGGTTGCGACAGGGAGTTCAATGCTCACGTTTATAGTGCTGCCTCACTGAAGTATCATGTCCCAGACACATTACATGATACCACACCCAGTCACATTATCCTGACACTGGATCGACCAGTCCTAGCTCTACCCCGTAAACCTGAGTGCCAAACGAGGAGCAGTTAGTACCATTTTTAACGACTTTGGTATGTCGCTGCCCGGGATCGAACCCGAGACCTCCCGTTCCCCGGAGCGGACACTCTACCAACTGAGCTATCGGGGCCGGTACATCCCACGAGTGTGTTTGGTAAGTGTATCCAAATTAGCAATAAAATTAATTAATACCACAGAAAAAGTAAAAGCTCAGTTTTTCGAAATATAAGAAAGAATCAAAGTAACGACGTTGGTTCGTTATACTGTGACGCGGCAAAGTACGTAGTTCGACTCTTCATTCTGTGTACATGTCAATTCGCTCTATGCTTGAAGAAATGTTTGGGCTGCATGATGCTTCCACGCAGAGCTGAATCCAGCCCGCATACTAGTACTAGTAAACCGCTTAGAGGATCTAAGCCTGTCCAGGAACCGCATTGCGAGGCGGACCGTCCATGCTAATAAACCCTATTGGTTTCACTGGTCGACAGGGCTTGAGATGTCATTTCATCTCAATGTCGGGTAAAAGTCCCACAAAATTGGAAGCAACGTCTCCAAAATGACCTTTACAGTGTTGACGGGGACGTTAAACCTTAAATCAAACAAACAAACAATGCACATCTTACGTAACCCGGTTTCAAAGACTATCCTAGTCCAAGCTGTTAAGCTATTTTCGATTTTTGCCCTCAATCAACTTTTTGGAAAATAAAGCGCTGGACATACGCTATATAACGTATGGCATTCTCGATTTTGTTTTCTGTCGGATTCAGTAATAATAATAATAATAATAATAATAATGACACTCATCATCATCCAACGCTGGTGTGGATGTACATGTATATGGAAATAGTGTAGACCCTAATTGGGTGAAATAGTGACAAGTGTAGATAATAAAAAAAACATGTAAGGAAATTACACACATACGCGGGCGCGCTCTTTATATAGTAAATTGGAATTTACAGAAACATACATTATTTTTGTTTTTCATTTTTCTGCCCATAAACGTAATTTGTGGCCACTCGTTAGATCTGTCTCACTGGGGCGGTTGTAACGAACACCTACAATCTAAATTTGGATTGAGATGAAAACATTACTTTTCATCTGAAAACTTCGTTCTAATGATGTGACAGTTGAAATTTTAGCACTCGGGTGACAATAAATTTGCCGCGACAAATAAATAAATATAAATAAATAAAAAAATAAAACATTTAGTACAATGGAAAAACCACTTTATCGAAATCGGACAACACAAATACCGACATTTCCCTATAGGTTTCTTTTGCCGTGACGCGTCTCAGTATGTACCTGTCATTCTGCGCTAACCTAATGCCCTGCAGGTAACCGCACATCTTCTGAATACCGCCCCGTGTAATCCGATATCAAAGAGCTGCCTTGTTCAATATACAAGGTCCCCATCAATACGTTTGTGGGAAAAATAAGCAGGAAATAACCAGCATAGTAACGTTGTTGAGTTGAATAATAATCTATTATAAAATCAAAATTGACCATGTTTTAATAATATTTTTAAACTACACAACACCCCACGTGTGTGTGTGTGGGGTGGGGGGTGGGGGGGGGGGGGGGGTGGTTAAATCATTCGCATATATGCAACTCGCAGTGGTAAACATATATGACGTACGTACCATCGTCATCATCATCATCATCATCTTCATCATCATCATCATCATCATGTGTGACCACCGTCATCATCATCATCATCATCATCATCATCATCATCATCATCATCATCATATATGACGTACGAATCATCATCATCCTTATCATCATCATCATCATCATCATCATCATCATCATCATCGTCATCATCATCATCATTATCCTCCCCATCATCATCATCATCATCATCATCATCATCATCATCATCATCATCATCATCATCATGTGTGACCAGCGAGGATAAAGCCTAAACTACGCACATATATACACATTCTACTAGGGAACCATTGGTTACACATGTGGTCGGTCTCGGTGACCCGGTCTGATGATCACAGAGGAGTGGGTTCTATCCCCGATGGGCCCAATAAACTTCTTTCGTGGTGATTGATCCTGAAATATCCCTCGCTTCCACCGATTCTAAAGGGCAAGATGCAACTTTCTGGTGACATAATGTGTAATGTGCTGATCAAATGGTGTTGGTCCAGGAAACAATAAGTGGCTTAGAAACTGATTGGCCGCCTCGATAAGACCTTAATATAGCTGACTGGACGGTAACAGCGAAGCATGCGAAAGCCTAGGAATACGCAATCTGATATTTGTTTTCTCTAAATCAAACTGGAACACTTGCTTTATGCAGGCCTCGGTAGCATAGTCTGACGCGCGTCTGACTGGTGATCATAGATTTCGAGTTCGGTACCTGCCGGCCGGGCAACATTAATTCGTGGGTCTGTAGCAGTCTGACACGCGTCTGACTGGTGATCAGGGGTTGCGAGTTCGGTACCTGCCGGCCGGGCAACATCAATTCGTGGGTCTGGAGCAGTCTGATGCGCGTCTGACAGGTGATCACAGGTTGCTAGTTCGGTACCTGCCGGCCGGGCGACATTAATTCTTGGGTCTGTAGCACAGTCTGATGCGCATCTGACTGGTGATCAGATGTCGAGGGTTCGGTACCCGCTGGTCGGGCAAAATTAATTCGTGGATCTGTCGCACAGTCAGGTGTGCGTCTTGTTGGTGATCAGGAGTCGCGGCTTGGTACCTGCCGGTCGGACCTGTAGTACAGTCTGATGTACGTCTGACTGTTGATCAGGTGTCGCGGGTTCGGTAGCTGCCGGTCGGGCGACATTAATTCGAGGATCTGTAGCTCAGTCTGATGCGCGTCTAGCAACATTCTTACTCCTTTTCCAAAAACATAGATTGTGGGCACTCGTTAGAAACGTCTGGATGATGCAGTTTTACCAGACTGTTGATCAGGTGATGCGCGCCTAGCAACATTCTTACTCCTTTTCCAAAAACATAGATTGTGGGCACTCGTTAGAAACGTCTGGATGAAGCAGTTTTACCAGACTGTTGATCAGGTGTCGCGGGTTCGGTAGCTGCCGGTCGGGCGACATTAATTCGAGGATCTGTAGCTCAGTTTGATGCGCGTCTAGCTGGTGATCAGGGGTCGCAAGTCTGTCATCCGGGCAACATTCTTACTCCATTTCCAAAAACATAGATTGTGGGCACTCGTTAGAACCGTCTGACTGATGCAGTTTTACCAGAACCTGATATCTCTGGAAAATGTGACAATTTTGCATCCTAACAATGTTAGTGGACATAATGGTATCAGACCGGTTGACACAGTGAATGAAACAAAAAAAAAAAACAAAAAAACATTTTTCCGACGATAAAAAACAATGATATTTGTTTGATATTTTATTAAACATTGTGTTTGGTGTTCGGTAACGAGTACCAACAATCTATGTTTAAAAATGTTGTGGATATTAATAGGTTTTGCCTCACCGAGGCCATTCAAATCACTAACCCTCAATCTAACATTTAACTAGAGTTCTGCATGTCAGAATGCAATATATGCATAGAGAGGATATAAATGAGTTCTGAATAGTTGGATCCTTTGGAAGCGAAGAATACTCGAAATAAACGGAAATAGCAGACTCGGTTTTACTGACTCTGTTCGTGACCAGTACTGATTTGTTTGTTTGATTTGAGGTTTAACGTCCCCTTCAACACTGTAAAGGTCATTTTGGAGGCGTTGCTTCCAATTTTGTGGGACTTTTATCCGACATTGAGATGAAATGACATCTCAAGCCCTGTTGCCCAATGAAACCATTAGGGTTTATTAGCATGGGCGGGCCGCCTCGCACCGTGGTTCCTGGACAGGCTTAGATCTTCTAAGTGGTTTACCGGTACTAGTGTGCGGGCCGGATTCAGCTCTGCGTGGACGCATCATGCAGCCCATATATTTCTTCAATGACCAGTACTGAAATGTGAAAACCCGCTTACAGGATCTATGCCTGACCAGCCAAAGTGGTGCGAGGCTGGCCGTCCCTACATATAAACCATTTTTGTTTGTTTGGGCGACAGGCTTGAGATGTCATTTCATCTCAATGTATGGTAAAACACACACACACACACACACACACACACACACACACACACACACACACACACACACACACACACACACACACACACACACAAAATTGGAATCAATGCCTCAAAAATAAAATAGTGTTTAAGGTGGAGTAAATTCAAAATATCAGAATTTTCACGAGTGCGAAGCGTGAGTGAAAATTCTGATGTTTTAGACAAAATGTGTTTGGCATTTATGAAAAAAGAATATTGAAAAAGTAGTCCGGGCTGCCACTGTGAATATATCGCGATCATATTTATTTTTCACAATATGAACGTACCGTGTTATCACGACATCATGAAAACAAGCCTATATTATTTTGAGCCATTAAACCAAACCTTTATATAATGTAACTGGAATTTACCTTGGTGTACATCATCGCGTGAAAAAGTCCGTGAAATGAACACCCCCTTAAACCTCACTTTATATCGAGAAAATGGGGATGAACGGGAGTATACATTATTTTTTCTTATTTCTGCTCCAAGACATAGGTTGTGGGCACTCGTTAGAACCTTCGCATTGAGGCGGTTCTACCCCTTCAACACTGTAAAGGTCATTTTGGAGACGTTGCTTCCAATTTTGTGGGACTTTTACCCGACATTGAGATGAAATGACATCTCAAGCCCTGTTGCCCAATGAAACCATTAGGGTTTATTAGCATGGGCGGGCCGCCTCGCACCGTGGTTCCTGGACAGGCTTAGATCTTCTAAGTGGTTTACCGGTACTAGTGTGCGGGCCGGATTCAGCTCTGCGTGGACGCATCATGCAGTCCATATATTTCTTCAATGACCAGTACTGAAATGTGAAAAACCGCTTACAGGATCTATGCCTGACCAGCCAAAGTGGTGCGAGGCTGGCCGTCCCTACATATAAACCATTTTTGTTTGTTTGGGCGACAGGCTTGAGATGTCATTTCATCTCAATGTATGGTAAAAAAAACAAAAACACACACACACACACAAAATTGGAATCAATGCCTCAAAAAATAAAATAGTGTTTAAGGTGGAGTAAATTCAAAATATCAGAATTTTCACGAGTGCGAAGCGTGAGTGAAAATTCTGATGTTTTAGACAAAATGTGTTTGGCATTTATGAAAAAAGAATACTGAAAAAGTAGTCCGAGCTGCCACTGTGAATATATCGCGATCATATTTATTTTTCACAATATGAACATACCGTGTTATCACGACATCATGAAAACAAGCCTATATTATTTTGAGCCCTTAAACCAAACCTTTATATAATGTAACTGGAATTTACATGGGTGTACATCATCGCGTGAAAAAGTCCGTGAAATGGACACCCCCTTAAACCTCACTTTATATCGAGAAAATGGGGGTGAACGGGGGTATACATTATTTTTTCTTATTTCTGCTCCAAGACATAGGTTGTGGGCACTCGTTAGAACCTTTGCATTGAGGCGGTTCTAACGAGCACCCACAACCTATATTTGCGGCATAAATGAAAAATATCACGGATTTTCATTAGAAAAGTAGCCATTTTGGAGAGCTGAAAAAATCCACTATGTCGCACGGGTGTGTTATTGTGATATTTCTTCTTTATTCTGCTTATAACATAAATGGTGGTTACTCGTTAGAACCGCCTCACCGAGGCGACCCTAACGTGTTCTCACAATCTATGCTTTGAGCAGAAATATAAAAATATAATACTTTTCTTAGACTTTTGGTAAAATTTTCAAAAAACAAAAGTGCGTGTTTTTGTAATGAGGTGAAGCGATGATGTTTATTTGTTTCAGATATAAATTGATTTCGCGGCTTAGTATATTATAAAATCATAAATGAAATATTTTCACCGCCGAAATATAAAAAAGAATAATATTTATGTGTGTCTGATTTTGACAGTTCAAATACAATTTATTTTTGTTCCATTACGAAAACAAGCCTAATCAAATAAATTGATAACTTCTACTCTACAACAAAATTGTAAATTTTGGGATAAAAGTTCTGATATTTTTACAAATTTCTACTCAAAACATAGATTGTGGGTACTGGTTAGAACCACCTTGGCGATGTGGGTTTAACGTTTAACCACAGTCTATATTTGAGTTTAGTAGAAATAATGTAAAATAATTAATCCTGTCAAGCCAAGTTTTTCAATACAAAAGTGGACTTAAGAGAGTCAAATTTATAAAGGCGTGTTTTCGTGATGATTGAAGAAGACATCTGTCATCGAATGTTAATTTGATGACGGATAATTATTGAGATAACATATACTGAACAATCATGTTAAATGTCAAATTCATTGTATAAATTTGTTATTTTGTTTGTTTTTTTTTTGTTTCCTTAAATATAGCGGCCGTACGTAATGGGTGTGAACAATAAATTCCCTCACAAAAAGCATTCGAAAACGATAGACAACAGTCTTCTCGGTTAATGTTTTGTTGTTTTGTCCATATATGAAAGGTTCTTATGTAGTTTGTTTTTCACCGGCAAGCATTGAACTCGCGAATCTGAATCAATAGTTAAACGCGCATCCGACTGAGCTACAGAATCCGGAAACATTTTCTTTCTGTCAAACACAATTTCCTGTTTATTGCAGGAGATACTCTTCACCTTAAAATCATTTCGCTATTATTTTATCTATTTTCTGTTTCATGATAAAAATAATCAAAATAATAATAAATAATAATAATAATAATAATAATCATTATTATAATTTATTTTTATTCATTATTACTAATTATCATTATTATTATTATCATTAAAGTGAGTCTGCGGGATTTTTATTGGTTAACGAAAAAAAACAAAAAAAAACATATGAAACCAGAAACGGTTTCCATGACAGCGATTTCCGAACGCTAATGTGATTGGTTGATATACGAAACGCCTGAAACGTTTCAGAAACGATGATCTGATTGGCTGAAAATGTAAACGATCGTTTAAGCGTGGTCTAAACGCTGCGTTTTCAAATCGTTGAAAAGAGTTTTGCATCCGTTTCCGTGGACAACAAAAACTCAATCGCCACTGTAAACTGACCGGCTCAAAAATGACCTAAAATAGTGTTGACTGAGCCGTTGAACTCCATTACAAACAAACAAACATACACTTTCTACGTCTAACTGTGCTAACTACTTCTGACTTCTTGAAATGTTTATAAAATTTCACAGGAATCGAAAATAAGAGGTTAAGGAATTGGTTTGGAGAAGGCCACTTGTTTAAGGAAAATCCAGCTCTTAATTAACAAGAGTGCTTTCAAAACACATATCATGTCGCGTTATGAGAAAATTTAAAACATAAACCAGATGAGTTCTCCTTGTACATCAGCGGTGTCTGATCATAGCCTGCAAAACCCTTGGCAAGAATTTATGGACCCTGTCTATGGAAACGTCAATACCAACCGAGCAGGCACATTACGTCCGGTATCACGACTTCCCGAAATCACCGAAATCACCCCGAAATCACCGAAATCACCACAGAAATAACCGAAATCACCACTGAAATAACAGAAATCACCATTGTGGAATTAATATATGGACATGTATAGTGTATTTAGCTTACAAACATTATTTTTATTGTCAATGATGACTTTTGGGTACCTTTTCAGCCAAAAACACTTAAAATTGTACGCTCGGGGTTTGTTCCGAAATCTTGCGAAATCACCTGGCATTAATGCACTATTCCAGGGGCATATATACTGTTTATTAGAATGATAAAATGAAACAAAAATAAATTGATTTACGAGACAGCACAATAGGGGAAATCTCCAATTTCTTACATACATAAACAAGATGATGTAAATGCAAAACGGTTTGAAATATATACGAAATCATGAAAAGGAAACAAGAAAAACATCGCAATTTTTCAGCAGAAAATTTTCATTTTTTTTTTTTTTTTTTTTTGGTGGTAAATTTTTCCAATATATTTGAAAAGGATGTGTTTCATAATGATTCCCTTTTAGAGAGAAAATCGTGATTTACCGAGGTATTCTATACTTTTCTCATTTTTGCTTTAAACATAGATTATGGATACTCGTTCGAACCACATAGGCGAAGCGGATCTAACGAGTGGCACAATCTATGTTTGGCGCAGAAACAAAAAATATCAGCATTTTTACGGAGATATTCAATACTTTTATCATTTTTGCTTTACACATAGATTGTGGATACTCGTTAGAACCGGCTAGGTGAAGCGGTTCTGTCGAGTGCCACAATCTATGTTTGTAGCAGAAATAAGAATATATAGGATTTCTTGTAGGTTCAGTCATGCGCTGGCCCAAAAACAAACTAGAACGAACCACACACTACGCATCTACATTCAAAATCATAAAAGGAAAACAAACAGAGAGAATATAGATTGTGGATACTCGTTAGAACCGGCTAGGCGAAGCGGTTCTAACGAGTGCCACAATCTATGTTTTTCAAATTTGTGCCTAACTATGATGAAGTGGCACAATCTATGTTTGGAGCAGAAATAAAAAGTATCAGCATTTTTTACGGAGATATTCTATACTATTCTCATTATTGCTTTCAACAGAGATTATGGATAAACATAGATTGTGGCACTCGTTAGAACCGCTTCGCCTTGCCGGTTCTAACGAGTGCCACAATCTATGTTTGGAGCATAAATAAGAAAATTATAGGACATTCACATGCACTGTCAATACCTCCATATTTGTGCCGGACTGACATGATATTACTGAATTAATCTTTGCATGGCTGTAATGATAGAAAAAAATAATAACATTAATGAAACCAGTACTCTCAGGAAATGAACTTAAAGAAACTGTGCGACCCTACGGGGTCGTAATCATGGTAGTCATACCATGATTGTAATACACGGTTCAAATTTGGTCATAATAAAAGCATTTTAATGAGTTTTTTTTCTGTTTTCATTGTTGATTTCTGTTATTTCAGTGGTGATTTCGGTTATTTCTGTGGTGATTTCGGTGATTTCGGTGATTTCAGTGGTGATTTCGGTTATTTCTGTGGTGATTTCGGTGATTTGAGTGGTGATTTCGGTTATTTCTGTGGTGATTTCGGTGATTTCGGTGGTGATTTCGGGGAATCGTGTTACCCCATTACGTCCACATTGGGCCCCGCCCATCGGGGCTTGTAGAAATAGATGGGCTGCATGATGCTTCCACGAGGAGCTGAAACCGACCACACACGAGTACTGGTAACCCACTTAGAGGATCTAAGCCTGCCCAGGCATGGTGCGAGTCCGACCGTCCATGCTTATAATCCCTATTGGTTTCATTAGGCGACAGAGCTTGACATGTCATTTCTGAAATGTTAGGAACAATACGGTAAATGCTGTATACTCTTTTATTCAACAAACATCTACATGCACTGACTACCTGGGCTAAATACTTCAGATTATATACCATATATCCTGATATTTTCATCTTAATTTCGGGTAAAAGTCCCACAAAATTTGAAGCAACGTCTCCAAAATGACCTATACAGTGTTGACGGGGACGTTAAACCTCAAATCAAACATACAAAACATTACATCCGCGCAACGTCGCATCAACGTCGTTGCAAATTCATGCCGTTGCATGTTGATGCAACGTCATGTCGTTGCGTGACGTTGCATCGACGATGACACGAAGTTGCATACATATCGTGCGTGCCCTCTACATTGTACTACTTGACGTTTAGCCTGGATTGTATGTGTAAAAAATTGATTGATCCAGTCCCTGAAAACGTCAAGTAATAACTAAACAACGTCACACCAACGTCGATGTTACGTCATGGCCTTACATTGGTGTTGTTTCGACGTTTGCATACCCTTTTTGTGCCCGCCTGGAATGGCTGGTGTCGGAGGACCTGGAATGCATTTTCCCCGTGACGTGGCTCACTAAAAATGATTATATAAGTAGGAATGTGTGTTTCCAGAGGCATAAACATAGCATTAAACAACTAATACGAATTTTCAGTTTTGTCTTGTCTATAAAAATGAGTTTCAGAAAATTCACGTGTTTTCAGTTTTTGATCCTTATTCTTCTGTCAATTATAAATTATACAAATTGTGACAATCTAACGCTTAAGAAACTTGACTCAAAAGTCAATTTATTAAAAAGAAGATTTCGAACGCAAGTATCTGCACTACAGTATGATGTTCAAGACCTGAGAGAACGCAATGATGAGTTGGAAACAACCCTGAAAGAAACACTAAACAACGCTAAAGGAAAAGGTTCAGGTAGAGTTAGGCACCCAGTAGGCACATGACGTAAATGTGACGTCACATCAACGTCGGAACAACGTCATTACCTTTATGCAACGTCTCATCAACTTCGGTGCAACGTCATGACGTTGCACCGACGTTGATTTGATTTTGCCCTGGCGACGTGTGCCTGCTGGGTCACCAGTATATGTGCAATTTTGTAGATCGAGTTAAACCGCTTAATTCTATTATAACATGGTTTTGTTTGTTTGTATTTGAGTTTAACGGCTCAGTCAACACTATTTAGGTCATTTTTGAGCCGGTCAGTTTACCTATTCACACTTTCCTGGGCAGGCTTATACGTAAGCGGTTAAGCAGTACAGTGCACAAGTTCGCCAGAAACTGAAAACTGCCCTTCTTGAATCAGCGGAAGGGAGAGAATGACCGTAGAAAAGATTTCATGATCAATCTCCACGAAAGAATGTTGCCGACCCCGGCGGGAGTCGAACCCGCATCCTCCTGATCACCTGTCAGACGCGCATCCGACTGAGCCACCGATGCCGGCTATGATGACATGGTAGAATAGACCGGAAAATATACATATGCTGACATTGTAGTAGCGCAGGTACCTATGCTAACATTATAGAAGAGACCGACACAAGTACCTATGTTAACATAGTAGAATAGATGGGTACAGATGCCTTTGTTAACATGGTAGAATGAACCGTTACAGGTACCTATGCTAACATGGTAGAATACTTATGTTAACATGGTAGAATAGACGCACACAGGTACCTTTGTTAACATGGTAGAAAAAACCGTTACAGGTACCTATATATGTTAACATGGTAAAATAGACAGACGCAGGTACCTTTGTTAATATGGTAGAATGAACCATTACAGGTACCTATGCTAACATGGTAGAATACTTATGTTAACATGGTAGAATAGACGGAAACAGGTTCCTTTGTTAACATGGTAGAATAAACCGTTACATGTATCTAATCTAACATGGTAGAATACCTATGTTAACATGGTAGAATAAACCGTTACAGGTACCTATGTTAACATGGTAGAATGGACCGGTACTTGTACCTATGTTAACATGGTAGAATGGACCGGTACTGGTACCTATGTTAAGATGGTAGAATAGACGGGTGCAGGCCACCGATGCCGGCTATGATGACATGGTAGAATAGACCGGAAAATATACATATGCTGACATTGTAGTAGCGCAGGTACCTATGCTAACATTATAGAAGAGACCGACACAAGTACCTATGTTAACATAGTAGAATAGATGGGTACAGATGCCTTTGTTAACATGGTAGAATGAACCGTTACAGGTACCTATGCTAACATGGTAGAATACTTATGTTAACATGGTAGAATAGACGCACACAGGTACCTTTGTTAACATGGTAGAAAAAACCGTTACAGGTACCTATATATGTTAACATGGTAAAATAGACAGACGCAGGTACCTTTGTTAATATGGTAGAATGAACCATTACAGGTACCTATGCTAACATGGTAGAATACTTATGTTAACATGGTAGAATAGACGGAAACAGGTTCCTTTGTTAACATGGTAGAATAAACCGTTACATGTATCTAATCTAACATGGTAGAATACCTATGTTAACATGGTAGAATAAACCGTTACAGGTACCTATGTTAACATGGTAGAATGGACCGGTACTTGTACCTATGTTAACATGGTAGAATGGACCGGTACTGGTACCTATGTTAAGATGGTAGAATAGACGGGTGCAGGTTCCTTTGTTAACATGCTATATTAGACGGGTGCACGTTTTGTTTGTTTGTTTGTTTGAGGTTTAACGTCCCCTTCAACAATGTAAAGGTCATTTTGGAGATGTTGCTTCCAATTCTGTGGGACTTTACCCGATATTGAGATGAAATGCCATCTCAAGCCCTGCCGCCCAATGAAACCAATAGGGTTTATAAGCATGGGCTGACTCGCACCGCAGTTTGCCTGGGCAGGCGTAGATCCTCTAAGCGGTTTACCAGTACTCGTGTGCGGGTCGGATTCAGCTCTGCGTGGAAGCATCATGGAGCCCATATATTTCTTCAAGCCCCGATGGGCGGGGGCCGAACAGATCTATGTAATTTTGACCCCCTTAAACCACACTTCTAAATAATAAAACCGGATTTAAAGGCGTATGCATTATTTTTCTCATTTCTGCTCGAAATTGATTGTTGATATTCGTTAGAAGCGCCTCCCCCTCGTGGTTCAAACGAATACCCACAATTTATGTGCGAGGCGTTTATAACGAGTGTTCACTGTTTTCAACAGATACGTGTTTTCGTATTGGTGTGCTAAAATGGCGTTTTGTTTTCCTGTCTGTCGATCTAGTTTGTTCATATGTAAATGCACCATGTAACGCAATAATTTTCGTCAGTAAGCTAATAGAAGATAACATAATATTATATCTGACAGCAATTTAATGATGTAAGTCCGAATCAGAAGTTCAGAAAATGATACATATAGCAATACGATAACCTGCTCATTAAACAGGAAGTGATGTTAGATAAAATGACTGGCCCGATATAACCTGAACAGCGTTGACCAGGCTGTTTAAGTCCAAACACTTAATCCGTATTCTATGTTCATAACTTAGAATAAAGAAAAAAAAAACCAAAAAAAAACGACACTGTTGTGTAAATATTAAATGAAAAAGTTGCGACTTTATAAATCAAATGATAAATAAATAAATAAATATAAGTAAATTAATAAATAAAAATTAAAAGTAAAAATAAATAAATAAATACGATATTTTTCTTGCTGGTTCATTTTGCCGTTACGCGCCTCACTTTATTGTTTGACACATCAAACTGTGTATTTGTCAATTCGCTGCTTTAAGCCCTGCGGTTACCCTTGACATGTCTTAAAATTAGAGTAAGCACATCTGATGAAAGGCCGATAGCATAATCCGGCATCAAAGACGCTCCTGTTTCGAGCTATTATCCCTTTTAAACACAAATTTAACCATCAGTCAACTTACGAAAAATGGACAGGTGAAAAAAACACAATAAAGTAAATTTATAAATAAATAAATAAAATAAAATAAATAAATAGTTAAACACTTTTTGATTTAAGAATAACTTATTCTTAAGATTAAAATGCGTATTGTTTTTAAATATATTTGGGGATGCCAAATGTAATCAGATTAAAACATATGTCACTTTTTGCACATGTAAATTATGTTGACATCACGCAAACAATTCTGTGAAAACCCCTTGTGTATATAGAGAGAAAAGTGGGGTTTACAGGGTATATAATTCTTCCTTATTTTGCTTGAAAACATAGATTGTGGGTACGCGTTAGGACAGCTTCAACGCGGCCGAGTAGTCACAATCTATATTTGAATAATAAAACTATCTCAAATTTACTATAGGAAAAATAATGTTTTTTAGATTCGCGGCCCTTTCAATACTATTTCACTCATATCGAGCCGATCAATGATAAGCGGTGATGGAAAACAGAAATTCCCGAAGAAAAAAACGCCTGACCTTCCTGTGCAGAATATGGCGTCTCTCATGTGACCCTAGCCAGGCTCGAACCCACAGCGGTGAGTTACCTAGTGATTAAGGGTCAGTACTCTTATCCACTAGGCCACGGAGGCCCGTCTAACCATTTTAAAGAGGCTGCAGAATGCACCATGCCGCACGGGTGTTATCGAATCGGTATTGGTCGGGTGCTATTGACGCTCATTGATTTGATTATGCGTACATCAAGTTAACAAGTCCGTGTAATGAACATATCTTTAAACCGCACTCTAAATGCTCATCACGAAAACACGTCTATATAAGTTTGACCGCTTGAACCCCATTTTTAGAGCGTAAAACTGCGATTTACAGGGGTAAAAATAGAAGTGAAGGCAATGGTCATAAATCGAATTAAAATGATTTAAAAATTGCGATTTATCAGTAACAACAACAGCATCAGTAATGATAATAATAATTACAATGATAATAATAATGCTCTTTAATCATTTCACTTCGTTCACTTATCTGATTCGCTTTTTAGTTTTAACCGATTTTAGTGATTGGATCGATAGTTCATCAAAATCAATTTGAATGATTTGAACGGCGAACGGTGAACGAAATGAATGTATGATTGCTGAACGATGGTTTGGCTATTCCGGAATGATTGTTTTGATTGAATGAGTGATTGCTGAGTGATGAACTACGGCTGATTTGGTGATCTTCACCGTTAGCGGTACTGTAACTCGAAATTTCGACTTATTAACTTATTAACTTGAAATTTCGACTTATTAACTCGAAATTTCGACTAGGTATCTCGAAATTTCGACAAACTTTCTCGAAATTTCGACTTATTTACTCGAAATTTCGACTTAGTATCTCGAAATTTCGACTTAGTAACTCGAAATTTCGACATACTATCGCCAAATTTCGACTTAATAACTCGAAATTGCGACTTATTAACTCGAAATTTCGACTTAGTATCTCGAAATTTCGACTTACGAGCTATTAAGTCCTATACACACAGTTACGGGATTGAGACATTGGCTTGGCTAGCTAGAAGCCCGGATTGGAATCCCCTGAAACATATTTGGGAGATTCTTGGGCGTCGAATACAGAACATTGAACACCCCCAAACGCCCCCCCCCCCCACCACCCCATCACCACACACACGCGTGGCTAGAGCTGACCAGCCATCAATTTCGACGTCTGACCGCTGGGATGAAACGGAGAGTCTAGGAATCTGCTGCTCTATCAAAATGATACATCTTGAACACGCAACGTATTCTGATACCGCATTTTCTGTCCGGTTGTTGCTTTGTTAAGTTAGTCATGGTGTTCGTGTTGCCTAGTTTACCATCTTTTGGGTCGATTTTTTTTACATTCGACCCAAAGTAACTACCTACAGAAGCTTCTTGCCTGCTATTGTCTACGTGACTATCGCTGACCATCTACACCATAAACGTACCGGTTATTTAATGAAGCTCTTTTCTGCGGTGTCTGATCAGGGTCTTCACTGTTTGCAATGTCCATGTTCACCGGCCCAGTCTACATGGCGCACTGACGTCACAAGGAAAGACTATAGCGCTACTATAAATAACTGGTACCTGGATTTTGAGCATGGTCAGTGATAGTCACGAGGTCAATAGAAGGCGGGAAGCTTCTGTAGTTAGTAACTTTTAGTCAATTGATAATTAATAGACCCAAGCGCGCCGTCTGATCAGGATCTACACGTTTTGCTCATAGTTTAGGAATTTAAAGGATAAACGAAACATTTACCAATCCACACTCGAAGACATTCGACCCACCAGTGCTGTCAGTGCTTTGCTATATACATGATTTTTACAGCACACGATGAGAAATTTTGATACCGAAAAAGACTGTCAAATATGACTTTTAGCCCGCTTTTATTTTACTGAAACGGGGTTGAATTTGTTTGTTTGATTTGAGGTTTAACGTCCTCGTCAACACTGTATTGGTCATTTTGAAGACGTTGCTTCCACTTTTGTGGGACTTTTATCCAACGTTGAGATGAAATTACTTCTCAAGCCCTGTCGCCTAATGAAACCAATAAGGTTTATACGCATGGACGGTCCGACTCGCACCTCTTTACTGGGCAGGCTTAGATCATCTAAGCGGCTTAACAGTACTCGTGTGTGGTCGGATTACAGCTCTGCGTTGAGGCATCATGCAGCCCATCAATTTCTTCAAGCCCCGATGGGCGGGGGCCGTGAAACGGGATTGAATGCGCGACGTCCTGATGAGACAGAATACCCTCTGTCTCTTACATGATACATGTTTTGGGCCTCTAGTTTTATAGTTCTTGAGAAATATTTGATAAAATTAACATTGGCCAATATAGAGAGAAAGAAGAATGAAAGAACATGTGAAAAAATACACCGAGAAAGGTCATTGGCGTTTACACGATACAAGTCAGCCGATAATGACCATAGTCTCACAATGTTATCACATAATTTGCATAATCTGCTTGATGTAAACTTGTTTTCAAAGATACGGAGTGTTTAGCATTAACTGTGTGTATAGAACTTAATATCTCGTAAGTCGAAATTTCGAGATGCTTAGTCGAAATTTCGAGTTAATAAGTCGAAATTTCGAGTTACTAAGTCGACATTTCGAGTTACTAAGTCGAAATTTCGAGTTACTAAGTCGAAATTTCGAGTTACTAAGTCGTAATTTCGAGATAGTTAGTCGAAATTTCGAGTTACTAAGACGAAATTTCAAGTTAATAAGTCGAAATTTCGAGTTAATAAGTCGAACTTTCGAGTTATTATGTCGAAATTTCGAGATACTAAGTCGAAATTTCGAGTTAATAATTCGAAATTTAGAGATACTTAGTCGAAATTTCGAGTTAATAAGTCGAAATTTCGAGTTATTATGTCGAAATTTCGAGATACTAAGTCGAAATTTCGAGTTAATAAGTCGAAATTTCGAGTTACTAAGTCGAAATTTCGAGATACTAAATATGTTCTATAAAAGGGTTATCCTTTGGAAGCAAGGAATACACCACAGAAGTGAAAACTATGGAGTGTACATGTTTTCTGGGCCAGACTAGCTAGTTTCGGCCAATTAGGCCTCATCAGTGACCCTCAGATATTTTCAAAATTCCACAATGGAATCAATGATCCCAAAGGACAAGAAAATATAATCTACACTATGATGTAGGGCAGGGAGACGTTTTACCGCCGCCACACATTCCCAAACACCAGCTGTAGTGAAGTTAAATATGTCGAAATTTCGATAGACCTATCAAAAGAAAAACAGTATACCTGGCCCTAATGCTCTTTCGTTCTCCTGTACCCTTGGCCCAATTTCATTCAAACTTCATTAGAATGTTGCCTAGGTAACACCAAAATACATGTAGTTAAAACGATCCCGCTCCGATGACCAAAATGGTCGTCAGAGCTAGAAAATAGAAAAACATCGTAAATGCTTCAAATGCGAACTCCTCCTTAAACCTTCGGCCAATATGATTCAAAGGAATGTTGCCTAGGTGACTCCCTACCAAAATAGCTAAACTAGTTCTGCTCTGATGAACAAGATGGCCGCCAGAGGTAAAAGTAGAAACATATCTTGAAACGACAACTCTTCCTGTACCCTTGGGCCAATTTCATTCAGACTGCATAGGAATAATGCTTAGATGACCATCTACCGAAATTGCTACAACGATTTTGGTCGGATGAACAAAATCGCTGCCAGAGCTAAAAATAGAACACCAGCTTAAATTAGCTTCAAACGCAAACTCCTCCTTATCCCTTGGGTCAATTGGATTCAAACTTCACAGGAATGTTACCTTGGTGACTCATACCAAAATAGCTAAAACATTTTGCTCTGATAAACAAGATGGCCACCAGAGCTAAAAGTAGAAAAAAAAAAAACCTTCAAACGACAACTCCTCCTGTACCCTTGGGCCAATTTCATACATACTTTGTGGGAATATAGGTGACCCTCTACCAAAAATAGCTTAAGCGATCCCGCTCCGGTGAACAAAATGGCCACCAGAGCTAAAAATAGAAAAAAAAAAACATTGTAAATTTGCTTCAAACGCGAACTCCTCCTAAACCCTTGGGCCGATTGATTCAAACTTCGCAGGAATGTTGCCTAGGTGACTTCCTCCCACAATCGCTAAAATCGTTCCGCTCTGACGAACAAGATGTCCACCAGAGCCAAAAATAGAATGTATTAGAGACAGTGACACTCAGGTGAGCGAACCAGGGCCCTCTGGGCCCTCTTGTTGTAGCAGTTATGCCATTATCTTGTTTGTGGTATTAAAGAAACAAAGTTTAAACAAAATACGTTTCTATCAAGCAATAAAGCAGATTGTACAAAACTGTTCTTAAATATCCTTGTTAACTTGTATCCTACTGAATATATCAATTTAGTAAACACCGACTTATAACCCATCAAATTACTAGACATGATGTATTTATTAAGTCCTCAAACTACTTGAGAAGTTATCTGATCTGGATCTAAACTGTTTGAAACGGTAGGGGCTAGGGCTGGCAAATCAGGCTTGAAAAGATAATCAATTGTCAGTGATGTCATTGCGATCGATATTCGATTAAAAATCAATGAAGGTTTTATCATAATTTTACCTAACTGGCTTTCGGCCTGAGCATGATTCTTACCATATGTTACACTTTGCTGTAAGTTTTCGGAACATCAGGCCCGAACAAACAGTGTAGACCAAGATGAGAGGCCGCATCGGGGGCTACACTGTTTGCTACTCATCAAGCTATTTTAGACAACATTAGGTAGTAAATTATTCTTATTAAATAATCGATCATTATCAAACCAGTAACGATAATCAGACCAGACTCACACGGTTAAATGTAAATAATAGTGATGCGAACACCTTTGGGCCAGTAAGAATGCTGACTCTGAATCATTAGGTCTAACACGGTGTTTTGTTTTGTTTGGTTTGAGGATTAACAACGTCCTCGTCAACACTGTAAAGGTCATTTTGGAGACGTTGCTTCCAATTTTGTGGGACTTTTACCCGACATTGGGATGAAATGACATCTCAAGCCCTATCGCTCATGAAACCAATCTTTTTATAAGCATGGACGGTTCGACTCGCACCGCTTTACCTGGGCAGGCTTCATGGAGATGTTTCACTGGCGAGCTAGGAGGCCTTCGTGCGGACTGAACAAATTATTTGTCTTAATCGCGACGGAAGTAAAGGTGAGGATTGTGGCCACGTAAAATCGATTTAAGCCCACCAGTGGAATTCGCTTCCGCTGACCGTTCCAAGGCGGTTCTTCTGTCGCGGTTTATTTTTGTTATGGTTTGTCTTTGGGTGTTTGTGTCGCTTATATTTCTTTTATTTTATATAGCCTTTTAGCCATTCTGTGGGAAAGTAACTGTCCATTTGGCTTTCCGCTATTGATGTTTCCATTAGGGTCTGTTGTTTCATGTTTGTGTTCCTTTCCCTTTGGTGTCTCTGATGGGAGCTGTGGGTTAATTGTATCGATTCCTGATCATTGCACCCACTTCTATTTTCTAACACGGCGTGAGACGCTAAGTTCTGCAATGGCTCTTCTCCGGGTACTCCGATTTTCGTCCACCTCTTAGTTTTTTTTTTTTTTTTTTTTTTTTTTTTTTTTGAATTGATGTTTAACGTCCCCGTCAGCACTATTTAGGTCATTTTGGAAACGTTGGTTCCAATTTTGTGGGACTTTTACCCGACACTGAGATGAAATGACTTCTCAAGCCCTGCCGAAATGCTTATATGCATTGGACGGTCTGACTCACGCCACTTTGCCCCTTCTAAGCGGTTTACCAGTACTCAAGCGTGGTTGGATTCAACTCCGCGTGGAAGCATCATGTAGCCCAATCTATTTCTCCAAACCCCGATGGGCGCGGGCGAATGATATGAAGGTACTAATCTTGAAAGGTTCGTAAAACCCACACAAAACTAAATACAATTAAACTTCGATAACTCGAAAACGAATAATTCGTTTACTATGGTTAATTCGAACTCACTCTTAGGTCCGTAGAGGATTGTTTCTGCAGCTCCAGATAGCCATGTGTTTAGGTTAATTTATAGAGGTTAGTTCGCTTTTAACTTTAAAAGGTATGCTGTGTGTACTCATTAGAATCGCCTCATTGAGGCGATTCTAATGAGTGCTCACAACAGACGTTTATTTTATAAAAATCGAAAATATATCCTAAGGTAATCCCTATTATGACTCATCGCCTGGCAGTATGAGTAACCCTCAATAACTCGAACCATCCCTATCCCGAACAAAATTCCATGGTCCCGATCATAGGGGCTTGAATCATGAAAAAATGAAAAAAAAAAAAAAAAATGAAAATTTTTTTTTTTTTTTTTTTTTTTTGGGGTACTATATTAGAGACAAGGGGGGAAACTTCGGCTCAATTTTGGGGGGGGGGTTCTCATTTTACCCAGTGTATCTTTTTCGCAAATGCAGTTTTTTACCTGCTTATTATGAATTATACAAGTTAAATAACTCCACTTTGCAAAAATAATCCGCCTCTGTCTGCCACTTGTTGGAAACATGTTTTTCTCGCATGGATTAACTCAGTTACGCAAAATTCGGCATAATCGTGTGACAAAAAAATTCAGGTTTTCATCAATCACAACCGAACTAGTGATACCGGGGGAACTTTTTTCGCTTTCATCCGTTGTCTTTCATTTAACTTTAGCTGTCTTTGCCAATTTGAATCCAAAAAGATGTACTCGCAGCTCTAAATGTATATTTTGCAACGTTTGCTTCGCTTTTCGCAGTGTTCTGTCAATGATCGGTACAGAAACCCGGGCGCTTGCCATAATCGTCGTGTTTAAAAACCGGGACGTGCAGGACAGATATAATCCGGAACTTTGGAAACTACGTCCGGCAGTGGAGTAGCTGTTGTTACTGTTAAAATGTGATTGATAGCCTTGATTTCTCCTTTGATTTATTTTTTCAATTTAACATATTCTGCTAGGACTAGGTATACACGTATTACGCAGATAAGATAACTTGATGGTGTTTCTACGTATAATGGGCTGTGCCCTGGGAATTTTGTATTGTATCGCTTTGCGGTCAACTTCCAATTAGCCGCTGTAACTGTTTTGACACATGCGCAGAAAAGGACATAAAATGTTTACTGAAACGCAGAAGACGGCCTTAGATCTGATAAAAAAAAGACACACCTGCCTTGTTTATGTCCAGGCTGGGACGGGCACATCCCACGTTATTCAGGAGATTGGTAGAGTGCTCCGTATTGAAGGGAAATGTTTGTCAGTTTCTTGCACAACGGGTATTGTATAAAATCTATGTGTTTTTTGGCAGAGTGCTAAAGAACGTGTGCACATATGACTTCGTCACCTTGTGTTTAAACGCTCGTTCCCGGTACACGGCGACGGTTAGCTAAGCAAAAAAAAATGCAGAAGTGTTAAGCCAAACGGTTCAGAATATAAGTTAAAAGAGATAATGCTAGAAATAATTTGAAATTGTTTTACAAATTTGGATTCATAGTGGTCGGAATGACTGACGACTTTCAGCGTGTGTTCTAATATTGTTACCTAACCTAAATAACAATGGCTGTTTTGGTGGCAATAGGCCTGTAGAAATTTTCCTTCTTTTTTTCTTTGTGATAGGTTGAAACCAAGGAAAAAGCGGTTCAACATGTGTTTTGTCTAATGTTTGCTGTTCTCTCTCTCTCTCGCTTTCTCTCTCTCTCTCTCTCTCTCTCTCTCTCTCTCTCTCTCTCTCTCTCTCTCTCTCTCTCTCTCTCTCACTCTCTCTCTCTCTCTCTCTCTCTCTCTCAGATATTTGGAAGAAATTTGTGGAGGTCTTAAGATTAAGTAGAGGGATATGGACATATTGTGTACTGTTCATTCCAGAGGTAGAAAGAACGGTGTACAGACCTAAACTGCACCAACCTGGCCCAAGGATTATAAAACTGTTTTTCATGCTCCACTGATAGGGTATGACACTTATCCGGCTCATAAATAAACAAAAAATGTAATGTAAACATATAGAAAACAGTGTAGTTCATACTTCCGTGAACACATCGAGTCACATGATTTTTAGTGACGTCAAGTGACGTCATTCTAAACCATGGTTCTCTACGGGCGTTGGTGAGGTCAACGCTGTTCCTCTCTTTGTAGTAAAGTGGCGTGCAAATGTTTTTCAGTTTAAAAAGTTTGCCCTATAAGCATTATTTTTCGCCCAGTGATGAGGGGCAAAGAATGTAATTATAAAACAATAAACTTAAATTTTTCTGCTTTTCATGAAAGTATGAACGACAGCGAGTCGCTTACAAAGTTTACATGATCCCCTTCGGAGTCACATACTTTGCACACAACCCACTGCGTTCGTACTATTATGAACAGCAGAAAAATAAATTTCATTTCTTAAGTGTTTCTTTTCTTTGCCTCATACTCTGCCTCACTCTAGGGTTTATTAGCTATCTCATTATGTCAATCATTGCAAAACATCCACATTGAGCCAGAGGTAATTTTGTTTTCAAAACCGTCTTCTGTAGCATGTTTTGTTGTCCATGCGATTAGGGGAGCAGCTCCTCAGTTTCTCCTTAAATGTACATTTCAACAGTCAGAATGACATGTCCTTATCAACACGGGAGGTAATACCATTTTCTATACATGTGTTGTCGACCGCGCCGGTACTGTGTATAGCTGCTGTCGACCGAGAAATACGGTTTTCGACCGAGCAGTACGGATGTCGACAGAGGAGGGTAGTCGATAAATTCGCTGTAAGTGTGTTATTTTTGTGTATGTCTGTCCATTTTTGTGGTGTCAAATCGTTTGTCAAATAGTTTGCTGTTGTTTCAAGTGTTTTGGAAGTCTGACTTATAGCCTGTTTTGACGCTAAGCGGAATTAAACGGGAAAATATATCAAATAAGTACTTCCGGGGAAATGCGTGGCTCTTATTCAGTGTCATGGAATATCGAGGACGAAATGATGCAGATACAT
The DNA here is from genome assembly GCA_963580285.1 of Lucinisca nassula. Taxonomy (NCBI): domain Eukaryota; kingdom Metazoa; phylum Mollusca; class Bivalvia; order Lucinida; family Lucinidae; genus Lucinisca; species Lucinisca nassula. The sequence goes on from OY757017.1 coordinate 18,945,874, forward strand.
CATTAATATACGCGATAACCTTTTATTTGTGCTTCAACATGTCTTTATATGCATCTGTGGAACTGGAATTCGAATTATGGATATCCATTATTATTTATGGATATCCATATTTATTTATGGATATCCATAATTCGAATTATGGATATCCATAAATCGAGGTGAATTAATGATATACATAAATCTAAAAATGGATATCCATTATTCGATTTATTGATATCCATAAATCGAATTATGGATATCCATTATTCGGCTGATTTATGGATTTCCATAAATCAAATTATAGATATCCATAAATCGAATTATGGATATCCATCAATCGATTTATGTATATCATTAATTTAGATCGAAATATGGATATCCATTAATCGAATTATGGATATCCTTAATTCGAATTATGGATATCCATTATTCGGCTGATTTATGGATATCCATAAATCGAATTATGGATATCCATAATTCTCCTCTGCAAATAAACCTTGATTACCCCCTTGAACAACTTTTAATGAAATGGACATTCAATTTGTCATCAAACTGCTGTCAAGTGTCAAATAAAGCAGGTCATGAAATGTACATGGACTGGTTTTTATTTCATGCGTTGCACTTTACATGTACAAACGGATGCTTTAGACACAAACTTTAGCGGCTCACTGGAAAAACGATGACGATTTTCATCAGGAGGTATGAATATTAAAACACTAACATTTTGTACGGGCCTCCGTGGCCTAGTGGTTAAGAGTCCTGACTCTTGATCATAAGGTCTCTCACCGCTGTCGTTCGAGCCTCGCTCAGGTCACATGTGAGACGCCAAGTTCTGCAACGGAAGGTCAGGTGGTTTTTCTCCGGGTACTCCGGTTTTCGCCTACCTCTGATTAACGATCGGCTCGATATGAGTGAAATAATCTTGAAAGGGCCGTAAAACCAAAACCAAAAAAAAAAAAAAAAAAAAAAAAAACACTATCATTTTGTTGTGTTATATTGGTGTGAATGTGCTTTATCGCTTATTAAGTTCTGTATATTTGTGGAGTCTTTGCATTCACAACGCATTCTTTAAAGTTTTCGGACCCGCCCATCGGGGCTTAAAGAAATAGATGGGCTGCGTGACGCTTCCAAGCAGAGCTGAAACCGACCGCACGCGAGTACTGCTAAACTGCTCCGAGAATCTATACCTGTCCAGGCAAAGCGGTGCGAGTCAGACCGTTCATGCTTATAAAACCTTTTGGTTTCATTGGGCGACAGGGCTTGAGATGTCAATTCACCTCAATGTCGAGTAAAAGTCCCAGAAAATGGATTCAACGTCTCCAAAATGACCTGTTGATGGACACTTTAAACATCTAATCAAACAAATAAATTCCTTCAAGTGTTTGGGTGAGAAAAATAATTAATATTGCGGTCGTGACTCCGGACTCGTTTTCAGTGAATTAAAGTCTCATGCTCGACAAAAACCCACATGATACTTAACTAAACTGAAAACTTGCTTGAAAATTCCTTGTTTCGGCCTCAATCCCATCATACATTCTATTATTCAGTTCTTATCTATAAGCAGGAAACGGCCCCGCCCATCGGGGCATGAAGAAATGATACTTCCACGCAGAGCTGAAACCGACCGGCACACGAGTATTGGTAATCCGCTTAGAGGATCTAAGCCTGCCCAGGCAAAGCGGTGCGAGTCGGCCCGTCCATGTTAATTAATCCTATTGGTTCATTGGGCGGCAGGGCTTGAGATGTCATTTCGTCTTAAGGTCTGGTAAAAGTCCCGCAAAATTGGAGGCAACGTCTCTTAAATGACCTTTGCAGTGTTGACGGGGACGTTAATCCTCAAATCAAACAAACAAATCTAAGCAGGAAAATTGCCTGAACTGTTAGTATTTAAAAATAGCGAGCATTACAAATTTAACGCTCGGCTGAATTGAGCATGAAAAACGTTTTATAACCTTTTAATAGCCCGCTCGAGAAACACTAAGATTGGAATGCCGCTTTACTCAACAGCACCAAAATTTTTAAATGTCCTATGTATTGACAAGGCCCCATTTCTCACTTACTTTCCAATACACTCTAGGCTAATACGTACAAGTACTTTTCAACAGATCTAAGCACTTCACAATCAATCCTTTCATAAAAGTCATCTATTTAAGGCATTCAAGAGTTCTGCAACGGAAGGCCAGGTGTTTTTTTACCGGATACTACGGTCTTCGACCACATGTGATTAACAATCGGCTCGATATGAGTGAAATAAACTCGAAAGGACCGTAAAATGATCCCCGCTCCGCACCCCCCCCCCCCCCCCAAAAAAAAAATCAAGGTTGATATGCTCTAGCTTTTTCTGACCTTTTTTGTTTGCTGTGTTGTGGTGAGTTGTAGCGCCTATTCAGATTAATACAAACTTGCTGAGCAGAAGAATTGAGCAGTTTTTCTACCAAAATCCCTACATCAATGGATTTGACCGAATTCATAAATAGAAGCGTCCACTTCAGAAACTCGCGGATGAGAAAGCATGTGTGTGCTGCACTGTAGGGGTTCTGTCCCCTTAAATCCCTGTTGGAGAAGGACCCAAGGGCCCAACCTAAATAGTGCTTATTGTCATTTACTGGCCATTAGCGACCCAGGATCAAAATTTCAAAACATAAAAAGGAATATGTTGCAATAGGGAACAAATTGTTTCCATGCTGCATCATTTTGAACATTTACGTATTGGTGGCATTTTTAACAAGCTGGCTGATTTTTTTTTATTTCTGTCCACACAAGCATGAGTGAAACTGTTTTGAAAATAACACAAAACGTCCAAGATTTCAACAAAAAATACATTTCACTTTTCCTGAGTCCGGTAAGGAGATAACTACGGCTAATCCCTGCCTTCCTAAATTTAGCCACCCACCTAGCTCAGTGGTTAGTTCACTTGCCTCAGATGCTAAAGGACCCAGGTTCGAGATCCCCAGCAGCGGTGACAAAATTTCGGTGTGAGAACACGTTCCATTGGCATCATTTGCAGGTATGAATGTCATAAAGTGTATCGTCCTTCGAATCTGGACGTTAACTGGAGCCCCCCCCCCCCCCACCCCCACCAACCCCTGTGCAGGGAGAACCATCCCCTGTGCAGTTTAAAGAACCCTACCGTAATTACATGGTTACGTGTACGCTTTGAGCCTTCAAAACTGCAGTATATGCAATATACAACGTCTGTGTCCCCTCTTGGGGTTTAGTTGAAAATGGAACAAAAATAGCGACAATGCTCATTTATCACTACTTCGAACGGTTTAAAATTAAACAGCACCGGTCGTTCCGGTCGTTAGTTCATCGATAGAGTAGCCCGGAATCAGCAGAAAAACCAAGCTTCGCGACGATTGTTTTCTTGATCGGTTTCAGAAAGTGATGTGAATGTACCAAAATCTAAATTTTGAGCTGCAAATACATCATTTTGGATTCAAATTGGTCAAGAGAGGTTCATTTTAATGAAAGACATCAGCTGAAAGCGAAAAAAGTTTCCTCCGTAACACTAGTTCGCTTGTGATTGATGAAAACCTGAAATTTTTTGTCACACGTTTATGCCGAATTTTGCTTTGCTGAGTTAATCCATGCGAGAAAAACATGTTTCCTGCAAGTGGCAGACAGAGGCGGATTATTTTTGCAAAGTGGACTTATTTAACTTGTATAATTCATAATAAGCAGGTAAAAAACTGCATTTGCGAAAAAGATACATTGGGTAAAATGAGGTAACCCCCAAAAAATTGAGCCGAAGTTTCCCCCCTTGTCTCTAATATAGTACCCTAAAAAAAAAAAAAAAAAAAAAAAAGATTTTTCATTTTTTTTTTTTTTTTTTTTTTTCATTTATTAATTTTTATTTTTTTTTCATGATTCAAGCCCCTATGGTCCCGATGGTGTTCGAGTTATCGAATTTCGACTGTTTACGCTTTGTCAGAATATTGATCACTTATCATATCTCCGTCGTCGCCTTAATATGAGGAGCGTCGACATGGATACGACGTTGTCGGAAAAAACATAGAAATTGCTAATGACCTTTGAACCCCCGTTTTAAAATGGTAAGAACGCTATCACTAAAACGAAGGGTCTCGCGCCACGCTGGATTTACAGGGGCTCGGGACACCTGTGATACGCCAAGATCTGTAACGGGAGGTCGGTGTTTATCTTCTCTCTTTCTCGAAATATTTGGCACAATTAAGTCAAGATAAGTGATAAAATCTTGAAAGGGATGTAAAACCGTAAAAGGTATTCCCCCACATTCACATTTCGCCGATGAAAATGGCAAAACCGTCGGGGGTGGGATGGGAGTGGGGGACCCGGGGGGGGGGGGGGGGGGGCTCTGAATCCGCATCGCTTCAGCGTTTCAACGCTAAATGATCCTAAGTTGTTTATTGCTTTGACCTTGTTATGAAACAGGGATTTTTTGAAAGCTTTGCATTAGGAAAACATGTCTGTGTGAAATAATGGCATCCAACATGGTGTCCGAAGTGACAAATTGTGGGTAAAAATGATAACTTTTTTCTTATTTCTGCTTTCAACATAGATTGTGGCTAAGGCGGTTCTAACGAGTGCCCACAATCCATGTTTTTTGAGCAAAAATAAGGCAGAAAATGTATACCCCGTAAACCCCACTTTTCTCTATATAAAGTGGGGTTTAGAGGGGTCTTCGTTTCACGGACTTGTTATCGTGATGGCATGTCATTACGAAAACACGCCTATTCAAATACATTGTAAACTTTACTGCCGAAAAAGGGAACATTTTAAGCTGAACAAGTGTAATATTTTTCTTATTTCTGCTCAAAACATAGATTGTGGAACCGCCTCATCGAGTGTGAAATAATAATGGCATCCAACATGGTGTCAGAAGTGACAAATTGTGGGTAAAAATGATAACTTCTTACCCGGTACATGGCAATGGTTAGCTAAGTAATAAATGCAGCAGTGTTAAGTTGTAAATTAAAAGAGATACGGCTAGAAATACATGTAACTTGAAAAAGTTTTACATTCATAGTGGTTGGTTAATAATGTTTTCTAATGTTGTTACCTAAATATTATGACTGTATTGGTGCCATTTGAGGCCTTTAGCAATTTTCCTTCTTTTTGTAACCAGTTGAAACCAAGAAAAAAAGCGTTTAAACATGTGTTTTGTCTAACGTTTGCTGTTCTCGAGACTCTCACAGGGTTTTCTCTCATTCTAAAATTCTGAGAGTCCTTAGGACCCTTTGTGATTAGCCCCAAAGGTCTTATCCTAAATTCAGGAGTCCGAGATGTTACATAGGAAAAGCTGTTTAAACTTTCTCACATGTAGCCTACAAAGATACTCTGAAGTTCGCAAATCATCAGTAATGTCTAAAAGTAAACTTCCTCTTAGGATCCTACATGTAAGTATTGGGACAGACAATCCTAAGCAAACAATGGAGACCAGATCAGACTGCTCCTGCAGTCTGATCAGGGTCTACACTTTTTGTCATTCTGTCTGCACCTTTTGGACCCTTTTGATTTTATGACACTGCATTCAGTTTTGTTTCAGTTGTGAAAAGTGTCTGTATTGTATATTTATGTATCCACTGTCAGGGGTCCATGAGGACTTCCGTAGGAGTCATAGACTCAAAATCCTGCGTCAGGGAAAACCCGTTCTTAGAAATTTGGAGGACATTTGTGGAGGCCTTAAGACTAAGTAGAGGGGCATGGAAATATTGTGCTCTGTTCATTCCAGAGGAAGAAAGAACGGTGTACAGACCTCCTAAAATGTACCAACCTGGCCCAAGGCATCATGCAAACACACCTATATAGTTTTGACTCACTTGAACCCCACTTTTGTATAGTAAAACTGGGGTTTACAGGGGTAAACCTTATTTTTCATATTTCTGCACTAAAATATAGATTGTGGGTACTCATTAGAACTTCTAGCGCTTCTAACGAGTACCCAGAACCTATATTTTGGGCAGAAATAAGAAAAATATCATAGTTTTTCATCTTAAAATTCTAGTTTTTTCGGCGATAAAGTATAAAACGCATTTGTATAGCCGTGTTTTCGTAATGATTATAAAACATTTTTCATGCTCAACTGTTAGGGTATGAGATTTATCCTGCTGACAAATAAAAGGCCAAAAATTAATGTGTAAAGATACATGACATTCTCACATGGGACAATAATAACCATTTGAATACCAGTGTTTGTTTTCTTTGCCTCATCCTAGGGTTTATTAGGTATCTCAATCTGTCAATCATTGCTTAATATAGCCATCCTATATTATTTTGACCCACTGGAACCCCACTTTTATATAGTAAAACTGGGGTTTGCAGGGGTAAACCTTATTTTTCTTATTTCTGCTCTAAAATATGGATTGTGGCCTCATCGAGTCGATTCTAACAAGTACCCACAATCTTTCTGCTCTAAAATATAGATTGTGGGTACTCGTTAGAACCGCCACGTCAACACGCCTATATTATTTTGACCCACTGGAACCCCACTTTTATATAGTAAAACTGGGGTTTGCAGGGGTAAACCTTATTTTTCTTATTTCTGCTCTAAAATATGGATTGTGGCCTCGTCGAGGCGATTCTAACAAGTACCCACAATCTTTCTGCTCTAAAATATAGATTGTGGGTACTCGTTAGAACCGCCTCGTCGAGGCGGTTCTAACGAGTACCCACAATCTATATTGTGAGCAGAAATAAGAGAAATATCACAAATTTTGATCCTAAAATTTTCATTTTTTTTTCGGCGATAAAGCTTACAATGTACTTGTATAGTTAAAACACGCACATTGAACTAGAGGTATTTTTGTTTTCAAAATCGTCTTGTTTAGCATATTTTGTTATTCATGTGATTAGGGGAAAACCCTCTGACTTTCCCCTTAAATGTACATTTTTAACAGTCACAATGATACGGCCTTATCAACTTTGAATGAAACGGACATTCAATTTATCATCAAACTGCTGTCAAGTGTCAAGGAAAGAAGGTCATGAAATGTGCATGCACTGGTTTTCATTTCATGTTTTCCACTCTACATGTAAATTAATGCTTTAGAAACAAACATTAGCGGCTCACTGGAAAAAAATGATGACGGTTTTCTTCAGGAGGTAGGAATGTTAAAAGACTAACTTTTCTGTTATGTTACATTTGTGTGACTGTGCTTTTTCTTTTATTGTGTTTGTGTGAATTCGGGTTTAACGACGCTTTCAACAATTTTTCAGTCATATCACGACGGTGTCTGGTTGCGACAGGGAGCTCAATGCTCACGTTTATAGTGCTGCCTCACTGAAGTATCATGTCCCAGACACATTACATGATACCACACCCAGTCACATTATCCTGACACTGGGTCAACCAGTCCTAGCTCTACCCCGTAAATCTGAGTGCCAAGCGAATGGCAGCTAGTACCATTTTTAACGACTTTGGTATGTCGCGGCCCGGGATCGAACCCGTGACCTTCCGTTTCCCGGAGCGGACACTCTACCAACTGAGCTATCGGGGCCGGTTTTTTCTTTTATTAATTTCTGCATACTTGTGCAGGCTTTGCAAATAGATTATCCATTTATAACACATTCTAGAAAGATTTCGGCCCCGACCATCGGGGCTTGAAGTAATAGATGGGCTGCATGATGCTTCCACGCAGAGCTGAAACCTACCGCGAGTACCGGTAAACCGTTCAGATGATCTAAGCCTGCCCAGGCAATGCGGCGATGCGAGTCGGACCGTTCATGCTTATAAACCCTTTTGATTTCATTGGGTGGCAGGGCTTGAGATGTCATTTCATCCCAGCGTCGAGTAAAAGTCCCACAAATTGGAAGCAACGTCTCCAAAATAACCTGTTGAATCAAATCAAACAAATAAATTCATTTAAAGTTTTTTTGTTTTTTTTTTTGTGAGACAAATAATCAATAATAGTGTTTTGATCTCAGCCTAGTTTTCAGTGAATTGAAGTCTCATGCTCGACAAAACCCCGCATGATACTTACATAAACTGAAAACTTGCCAGAGAATTACTTGTTTCGGTCTCAACCCCATCATTGAATCCGACCCGCACACGAGTACTGGTAAACCGCTTAGTGGATCTAAGCCTGCCCAGGCCAAGCGGTTCGAGTCGGACCGTCTATGCTTGTAAACCCTATTGGTTTCATTGGGCGACAGGGCTTGAGATGTCATTTCATCTCCGTGTCGGGTAAAAGTCCAACAATATTGGAAGCAATGTCTCCAAAATGACCTATATAGTGTTGACGGGGACGTTTTAAACATCAAATGAAATAAACAAACTCAACCCAATCATACATTCTTTTATATAGTTCGTATCTAAGCAGGAAACGGTGGATAAAGCGTCTTTTTCAAGGACAAAGCAGAGATTAGACCCATAACCGCTCGCTTTAGAGCCAAATGACTTGTCACTGCATATATTAAAAGACCACTTTGTTTGTTCAAATGAACGTATGCTATATATGCTCTTTTCTTGAGCAAGCATTTTGCCTTTCCCAAGAGTGTAGATTAACGGCTGTTTCACTCTATCCAATGTCATCTCTTCCTCCGCTGTTTGCCTGTGTGCCTGCTCCAGTGTGTAGTTTGAGCCCCCATTCTCAATTTTCACTTTTGCCAAAACATATATTCTCTCAGAGAATGTCCTTCTAGGGACAGAAAATGTAGTAGACGTTGTGCAACCCTTTATTAATATCTTTTTGCAAGTCTGGTTCGGACCCTTTTCTTCGTTGCAGCTAGCTTTCTGTCTATACTGGATACATTTATACCAGACAATTTCACCAGTCGGCAAGTCAGCCAGTCAGAAAGACTATAACTGACTTACTGCTGACTTATTGACTGGTCAGACAGACAAACAGACAGACAGACCAACGGTGGGACGGACAGACGGAGAGGCAGACAGAAACTGTTTAAATGGGTGACCGATACATTTTACTTTACATACATGTACGGTTTGTATAAACCATTTGGACAAAATGGAATCTTCCTCCAGCAGGAGTCTATTTTAAAAAGTATGGGTGACCGGTTGTGTTATCTTTGAAATATTCATTATTTATTTGTATAAAACGGCTGAGCTTTTTGCAAACAGTACAGGCCCTGATCAGACGCTGATTTCTGATCTTGGCCGGCACTAGCATCCCGCTTTGAGGTTTCCCGTACTAAATGGGTTAAAAGCTTTTGATGGCGACATTCTATTCTAATTTGCAAGATGACATTGCTTTTCAAGTTTTTATATTTTGATATAGGAAATTAAGTTCGGTCACAAACGTTGTAAATATAAGGCACCTAAACCCTTTAAAACGCACCCGCCCATCGGGGCTTGGTTAAATTGTTTGTTTGATTTGAGGTTTAACGTCCCCGTCAACACTGTATAGTCATTTTGGAGACGCTGCTTCCAATTTTGTGGGACTTTTACCCGACATTGAGATGAAATGGCATCTCAAGCCCTGACGCCCAATGAAACCAATAGGGTTTATATGCATGGTCGGTCCAACTCGCACCAGTTTTCCTGGGCACGCGTAGAACCTCTAATTGGTTTTCCACTACTCGTGCTGTTGGTTTCAGCTCTGCGTGGAAGCATCATGCAGCCCATCTATTTCTTCCAGCCCAGATGAGCGGGGGCGGGGCTTGGAGAAATAAATTGAACTGCATGGTGCTTCCTCGCACGTCTGAAACCAACCGAACTTGAGTACAGGTAAGCCGTTAAGACGGTCTAGACCGGCCGAGGAAAAATGGTGCTATTCAGACCGTTCCTTAAACCCTTCACAGCAGGAACATGACGTAATTTTGACGTCACATCAACGTCAGTGTAACGTCAGGACGTTTTTGCAACGTCACATTTACGTCGGTGCCACGTCAGGACGTTTTAGCAACGTCACATCTACGTCAGTGCAACGTCGTGATCACGACGCTGCACCGACGTTGATTTGACGTTGCCCTAACGACGTGGCCTGCTGGGTTGCAGTTTCTTTTGACGGTACAGCTCAAAAGAAACATGTGGTGAAAACATGTGGTTAACATGTGGTGAAAATATAAAAAAAAAATGAAAGGTGGACTCTGTGTTTATTTTTCAATTTTTCAAAACTTAATTTTTGGCCATTCTCAGAAATTTCAGCATAAAAATTCCCATAACTCGGTTCATATTAAAGATAAATATATGCTGTAACTACTCAATTTCCCGAGGAATAATTTGGTACCTGTTTCATTTTGATCCCGTAATTTTTCATTTTTCGTACATCTCCATGATAATGCAAGTGGGTGAGGTAACAAGATACTTTTTTGGGGGTTTTGGTTTTACGGCCCTTTCAAGATTATTTCACTCATATCGAGCCGATCGTTAATCAGAGGTGGGCGAAAACCGGAGTACCCGGAGAAAAACCACTTGACCTTCCGTTGCGTCTCACATGTGACCCGAGCGAGGCTCGAACCACAGCGGTGAGAGACCTAATGATCAAGAGTCAGCGCTCTTAACCACTAGGCCACGGAGGTCCGTTGGTAACTAGATACGACTCACTTAGTGTACAAATGGTTAGCAGTGTTACCTCATATATTAATGCGCCAATTAATATGAGCAAGTGAAATGATGCACACTGAAAAGGGTTTGAATTGGGGCCAAAAAGGAGCCAAATCATACCAGGCCCTTTAATGACCATGCAATAGGTATGTCTCACGAATTTGGCGAGATTATCTACCTTATTTTCAGCTAAAAAGGACAAACAAACAATTTTCTACCAGAAATACTGCATATACTTATATATCATTTCTCTAATTTATGATCGAGATGAACCCAATCCATCTATCCCCCATAGGGAATGATTACATTGCTAGAACCAAAGCAATGCACAAGCCAAGACAAAGCACACAAACTTTGAACGTTTCCTAAAGTCACAATTACTTTAAACTATGTAGGACAAATTATTAATATCGGAAAACCTAATCTGAGATGGAAATTTAATGGTGCTACGACCAAACAACTACCATTTTCCCCGGAAAAAATATGTGTCTTATCATATGCGATGTACCCATTTCCTTGCCCATTGGCGTTGTATTGGAAATGGAACTAGGATTGGGGCCTTCCAATTTCAAACTTTCCTTAAATCGTATTTGCAACAGTCCGATTTATCATGTGTATGTCTACAACCGACATAAAAAGTGCATGCCATCTTCCCAGAAGAGCGTTTCATGTAAAATAATGAGATTTCGTGGTTGAGTAGCTCCACTGTGTCCGGTTCTCTGTTTGATTGGCTGTAACTGTCGAATTCGGACCACCGAAGATAAATTCGTGAATAATATGTGTCTTCCGTGAAGCTAATGTGAGCAGCCGTATTGATTAGTAACCACAACACGAGATCTAGAACCACAACAAACAAGCACATGTGATGCCGATTCCGCCATTTTCTTCCTTATCCTGAGCGGAAAATTTTCCTTATCCTGTGCGTTTGTTCCTTACCCTGCGCGCTTGCCTTTACCAGTGTGCCCCTGAACCCCACCTTTATACAGTAAAACTGGGGTTTAGAGGGGTAAACCCATTATTTTCTTATTTCTGCTCTAAAATATTGATTGTGGGTACTCGTTAGAACCGCCTCGTTGAGCCGGTTCTAACGAGAACTCACAAATCTATTTTTTGAGCAGAAATAAGAAAAATGTCACAATTTTTCATTTTATTATTTTTCCTTTTTCAGCGGTAAAGTTTACAATGTATTTGTTTAGGCATGTTATCGTAATAATGGTCGAATTCAATTCTGTGAAATATTCATTACTGGTTTAGACGTTAGTTTAGATATTCAATCTATGGAATTAAAAAAAATGTACAACCGGCATTTAATACTGCAAATGCACCGATCATGTAGTTCTAGTTACAAGCTTATAACTAAACGCCTTTAATAATGAAATAGCATTGCTTTTTTCTTTCCGAAAAGGATAAATGCCATCAAAAGAACATCAGAAAGTCACAGTCGAAGTTTGCGCTCTGCAGATAATGACATGCTAAGAATCCCAGTCTCAAAAACAAGTTACTATGATCGCTCATTCGCGGTAATTGGAGCTAAACAATGGAATGACATTCCTTTGCATATCAAACAATCAGCTTCTCTAAACGGTTTCAAAACCTGTTTAAAATTATATCTCCTAAATAATTAATAGACAATCCCTCCGTTCGCAATCTTACCGCTGTGTTAAATATGTGGTTTCTAAAGTTCAATCTATAACCCCCATTCTTGGAAATTCAATTGTGTCGTGTTATAATTCTCTCACGATCAGTTCAATGTACAATGCAATTATTAATAGCTTCTTAGAATGATAATACGTTTCACCTTTAATCTATTTTCACTCTTTGTGGTTGTCAGATGACTGTTTCCGTCATACTGTACTGGATCTAGACCGAGAATCCAATCTTTGAAATGTTTCGCTTTCGCCAAAGATATGTTCCTAGGTCTATAACAATATGAAAATACTATGTGCTGTACATGGCATGCATCGCGGATGCTCTCGTCGCTGTTGTGGGGATATGCTGTTTGGACATTGGTTTCCGCCACATACTCCCTGCTCCATGCTGTGATGGCCATCGTGCGGTGCATGTCGTATACGTGCGGCGAAAAGGGGGCCCTATAAATCTGCTATTTATCTTTGAAGCCTTTCGCTTTCGCCAAAGATATGTTCCTAGGTCTATAGCAATATAAAAATACTTTGGGCTGTACATGGCATGCATCGCAAATGCTCTCGTCGCTGCTGTGGGGCGTATGCTGTTTGGACATTGGTTTCCGCCACATACTCCCTGCTCCATGCTGTGGCGGGCGTCTTGCGGTGCATGGCGTATACGAACGATGAAGAGGGGACCCTATAAATCAGCTACTTATACTTTCTTTTATATCTTGAATATCATAATGAGCCTTTTACCATCACTGTCATAGTTTTTTTTTTTTTTTTTTTTTGGCTTCAGATTTTAAGCATTTATTTCAGACACATTTTATCGTATGCATTATAACAGTTCTTATCAACATAGAACAACATTTGTGTTTTAAGTTTTATGTAAGAACACATATTTCAACTTTTATGTACTATCACAAACCAGAGCTTTATTCCTAGACTTCACTAAATGTTTTATAAATGCTGTATATATTGTAGATAATTGAAATAGTTTTATATATGTATTTTGCTTATTAGCTAAGAGGACCATATGTTAGAAAAGTATCTACATGCTTAATATGTTATCCTCTATAAATAAAGACATTATTATTATTATTATTATTATTATTATTATTATTATTATTATTATTATTATTATTATTATTATTATTATCACAAACGAGTCACATGATATGGCACTTTGTGCCATATCTTTTCTTGCTTATAAGTTGTGTGCACAAGATATCATCTGGCGCGGACAACATACTATCTTGTGCGCACAAGCCATTATCTTGTTCGCACAAGAAATTAAGTTGTGCGAACAAGATATTATCTTGTCCGCACAACATAGACCTTGTTCGGACAAGACCGGCCCCGATAGCTCAGTTGGTAGAGTGTCCGCTCCGGGGAACGGGAGGTCTCGGGTTCGATCCCGGGCCGCGACATACCAAAGTCGTTAAAAATGGTACTAGCTGCTTCTCGTTTGGCACTCAGATTTACGGGGTAGAGCTAGGACTGGTCGATCCAGTGTCAGGATAATGTGACTGGGTGTTGTATCATGTAATGTGTCTGGGACATGATACTTCAGTGAGGCAGCACTATAAACGAGAGCATTGAGCTCCCTGTCGCAACCAGACACCGTCGTGATATGACTGAAAAATTGTTGAAAGCGACGTTAAACCCGAATTCACACACACACACACACACACATTGTTCGGACAAGATAATATCTTAATATCTTGTGCGCACAAGACACCATCTTGTTCGCACAACTTAATACCTTATGCGGACAACATAATATCTTGTGAGCACAAGATATTATTTTGTGCGCATAAGAGTATATCTTGTTCGCACAACTTCCCAAGATCTGTGTTGTGCAAACAAGATAATATGTTGTACGAACAAGATAATTACTAGTGGGCACAAAATATTAAATTGTGCGAAAAAGATATAATCTTGTGCGCACAAGATAGTATGTTGTTCACACAAGATAAATTATGTTGTCCGCACAAGATAATATCTTGTGCGCACAACAAATTATATTGTGCGCACGAGATAATATATTGTTCGCACAACGTAATCCCTTGTTCGCACAACATATTAAAAATATCCATGGCCCTTCCCGGGTTCCGTAGAATTTCGGTACAATTCACTCATTACAAATGTACAGCTCATGTTAACAGTTCAAACAGAAACAAACTGATAAAAAATAGCAAGAAAAATAAATAACATATCTTAATATCACGCACGCACGAGTGAGTGAGTGAGTTTTAGTTTTACGTCCCACCAACAGCTAAGGTCATACTGAGACGGGACCTCGGTTTAAAGACTCTTAAAGTCTGGAGAAGCCCGGGGTCGATCCTGCGATCCCTGGTTTACAATGCGAGTAGCGTTACCACTGCACCACGGAGGCGTCTGACACACGCACGCAAGCATGAACGCAAGTACACACATGTAAAATGTCATTTGCGCGGTAACAACCTATTTCTCATCAGCTGGATTAAAATCATCTCCCGTGTGATGTACATGTATTTATATTATAGGGTCTCAAAATGCTGCAAATCTACAAAAACTTGAGGAGGAGATTAACAAGCAGAGGAAAACAAACAATGAACAGGCGGAACAGATCAATAAACAGGCTGATCAAATTCATCATCTGGCTGATCAACTAAGAGAAGAAAAAACAAAACTCGTATTACTGGAGGAAACAACTGAGTCAATAAGAGTGAAATGTGATCTCACAGAAAGCAATAAAGGCTTAATAAACGCTCAACAAATGCAAATAACCGAAATGAAGGGAAATATTACACAAATTGAAAAACAGGCAGCTGATGCTCTTTCGACTGAAACAAACGAAATAAGGACTTCTCTGAATCAGTTTACATATTTATTTAAAACAGCATTCAAATCTGAAAAGGCGTATCTGCGAAACCTGACAAGTTCACTGAAAAGTGACAAGTTGACTAATATGGTTGAGAAAGAACTTGGAGAAATAAAGGCTAACACCAACGCGTCTTTGGTGGGTGTCATGTTTGATGTTTCCGAGCTACAAAACTATATCGGTGATACCAGAACACAGATAGCTGGTGTTGAAGACAAGCTAGATAATGCGACAGAGACGATGATGGGTGTCTTGTTAGATGTTTCTGAGCTACAAAACAATATTGGTGATACCAGAACACAGATAGCTGGTGTGGAAGACAAGCTAGACAACGCGACAGAGTCGATGAATGCTGTAATATCAAACGTTGACCATCTACAGAGTAAACTAGAGGAAAATGAGAAAGCGCTCAACCAACTGAGTGCATGCTGTTCAAGTAAGTTTTAATTAGTTGTCTTTTTATGCGGGTTGATTGCGGGTCAGTTGTCCCAAAGTAATTCCAGTCGAACTTCAATTTCTCGAATACATCTGGAACCATTATAATTTGTTCGAGTTAGGGTAAGTTCGAATTACTGAGAATTACTCATAGTGTCAGGCCATCAGGCATTTTGAGGAACGTTTAGTATATCGACACTACCTCCTATAATATAATGGTATGTTGTGTGTACTCATTAGAATCGCCTCGTTGAGGCGATTCTAATGAGTACACACAACATACCTTTTCAAGTTAAATTCAGAACAATTAATCCATATATTATCCTTAATCCTTATCTGGATATCTGGAGTTTTGGGAAACTTTATCAAGGGATTCCAGAACTAGTTTTTCGGAGAGACATATTGTTTTTCCCCCGGGCGTCTGTCTGTCTGGCTGTCCGTCTGTCCGTCTGTCACACATTCGTGTCCGCTCTATACCTTGAAAACCGTTCGAGCTATCTTCACGAAACTACATATAAATATTAATCAGCATTAGACGACGTGCAGTGCGCAAGAACTATAATTCTCGCATTTCTACTTTTTCTTTTTGAATTATCTCCCTTGGAAGTTTGTCGATATGTATATATGTATGGGCAAATCGTGTCCGGTCAATAACTTTCTTATTTTCAGATGGATTTTATAATTACTTGGCAGAACTATTAACAACCAAAAGACGATGTGTGGTGCGCATGAGGCAGGTCGGTACCTCAAAGGTCAAGGTCATACTTAGAGGTCAAAGGTAAAAAGGGTCCTTTTTCGTGTTTGGTCAATAACTTTCTTATTTTGAGATGGATTTTAAAATTACTTGGCAGAAATATTGACAACCATGAGATGATGTGTGGTGCGCATGAGGCAGGTCGGTACCTCAAAGGTCAAGGTCATACTAAGAGGTCAAAGGTCAAAAAAGGGGCCTTTTTCGTGTTTGGTCAATATCTTTCTTATTTTGAGATGGATTTTGAAATCACTTGGCAGAAATGTTAACCAATATAAGACGATGTGTTGCGTGCATGGCCCAGATTGGTACCTTTAAGGTCAAGGTCATACTTAGAGGTCAAAGGTAAAAAAAGGGGCCGTTTTTTCGGGTTTTGTCAATAACTTGCTTATTTTTAGATAGAATTTAAAGTTACTTGGCAAAAATGTTAATTATCATGAGACGATGTGTGGCATGCATGATTCAGTGTGGTACCTAAAATGTCAAGGTCATACATAGAGGTCAAAGGTAAAAAAGGGGCCTTTTTCGTGTTTGTTCAATAACTTTCTTATTTTTAGACAGATTTTGAAATTGCTTGGCAGAAATGTTAACCACCATAAGATGATGTATTGCAGGCATGAACCAGTTTGGTACCTGAAAGGTCAAAGTCATACATAGAGGTTAAAGGTAAAAAAAGGGGCCTTTTTGTGTTCTGTCAATAACTTTCTTACTTTTAGATGGATTTTGAAATAACTTGGCAGAAATGTTAACCACTATGTGACGATGTGTTGCGTGCCTGACCCAAGTTGGTACCTCTAATGTCAAGGTCGTACTAAGAGGTCAAAGACAAAAAGGGGCCTTTTTTAGTGTTCAGTCAATAACTTTCTTATTCCTAGATAGATTGTGAAATTACTTGGCAGAAATGTTAACCATCATGAGACGATGTGTGGCACGCTAGACCCAGGTCGGTACCTCAGTCCAAGATCAAGGTCATACTAAGAGGTCAGAGGTAAAAAAGTTGTTGTTTTTTGTGTCCAGTCAATAACGTTTTTTATTTCTGGATGGACTTTATAAAGTGACCATGCAGAAATGTTCACCGTCATTAGACCATGAGTCATGTGCAAGACCAATGTCCATACCTCCAATGTCAAGGTCATACCTAGAGGTCAAAGGTCAAAAAGGGACAGTCAATAACTTCCTTATTCTTTGATGGATTATGAAATTACTTTGCAGAAATGTTAACCACCATGAGACGATGTGTTTTACCTCAAAGGTCAAGTCCATACTTAGAGGTCAAAGGTAAAAAAGGGCTTTTTGTGTATGGCCAATAACTTTTTTTATTTTTCTATGATCAATTTTAAAGTTACTTTGCAGAAATGTTCATCTTCATTAGATGATGTGTTGCATAAAAGACCCAGCTCAATACCTCCAATTTCAAGGTTATACTTAGAGGTCAAAAACGGAGGAGACATCTGTGTTTTTGTAGAAAAACAAATTCTAGTTAGCCATTGTAAACGAACTGTCAGTGTTCGAGCTATCGAAGTTCCACTGTATTGAATGATCGTTTTAAGAAATCCAGTTAAGTTAAAGGAGTGGGGAACAACAACCTCCAAAATCGAGAATTGTGCAAACCTGAGGCCCACTGGTTTCTTGTCAACTGTATCAGAATAATATTCAGAATCAACAAAGCAGTCAAACTGTCAACGGTTGTTTATATCAAAACCTAGACCTGCCTCATATGCATTTGGTTAGGCAAACAATATAGATACAGATGAAATCGGCGTCTGGTCAGTATCTTCACTGCTTGCTTAAAGAACGGATGTAGTAGATATAGACAAAACTGTCTGAAATCCAGTTCAGGGCAATTTCCCAGCATTCACACCCGTACGGCAGTGCATTTTTCACATCTCCAAAATGGCTACTTTTCTGATAAAAATCCTTGCTAATTTGCTATAAATGCTCAAAACATAGGTTGTTTTGATCTGTTCTAACGAGTACCCACAGCCTATGTCTTGGAGCAGAAATAAGAAAAATAATGAATATCCCCGTAAGCCCCAGTTTTCTCTATATAAAGTGGGGTTTAGAGAGGGGGGTCTTCATTTCACGGGGTCAGGGGAGGGGGGCGGGGTGTGGGGAGGGGAGGGGGGGGGGGTCTGAAGCAGGGTCGGTCGGGTTAGCGAAAACACGGCTATTTTTATTTTAGGCCTTAGCAAACGCGACGTCGTTAAAAACGTCGTACATGTAACGATACGGGGCGTGTCTAACTAATTTGCATATTTAATCCACTATTGGATTTTCGGATTTATTGCATGGCGTTATTACATGTACATTCGACGTCATATGATATTTTTTTTTCTTTCATAGCCGTTTTAAATGCAATTTGTGTGCTGAAAATTTGTGATATTTTCTGTGTCAGATGTAGAGTGTGGGTACCCGTTAGAACAATGTCACTGTGGTGACTGTACCTATAACCTACCTTTTCATCAAGAACAAAGTAATATATTGTAAATCCTTGTAAATGTAAACCCCGCTGATCGTTTGAGGGGAATGTGAACAACTAACACATTTTTCCGCCATTTTTTCAAAGGGAGACAACTTTCGGAACTTCCTGTTCACTTTTCTATAGGATTAGCCATACCGAAAAAGGGATCTACTCTTAAAGGAAATTCTTTCTGTAAGAGTTGACCCCTATTGACATTGGAGACAAAAATACTTTTGAAGGAGTTGCCTCCACTGAAGGTGTTCCCATTCCTCTCAACATATAAGGACTTTGTTTTCACAGAAGCCTTTGTCCTGATCTCACGTCTTACGAGATCTGTGTTGATAATACAAAAAAATGGCGGCTAAAGATATCCATGCCGCAAAAGCAAAACTACGACGTCATACGAGGTCCATGTTGAATATATTTGCAAACAGCGACGTCTCACGACCGTTTTGCATATGCAAAAGAAGTGACGTCTCAAGGGATATGTTTTGCATATACAAACAGCGACGTCTCACAACACCCGTTTTGAATATGCGAACAGCGACGTCTCACGAGATCCGAGTTGTATATGCGAACAGTGACAAATCATGAGATACGCGTTGAATGATCCGATCACCTACCTCTCACAGGGTATGTGTTGAAATGAGAACAGCGACGTTTAGTGTAATCCGTGTTTAATAAGTGAATAGCGACGTCTCACGAGATCCGCGAGGAATCTGCGAACAGCGACGTCTCACGAGATCCGCGATGAAACTGCGAATAGCGACGTCTCACGAGATCCACGATAAATCTGCGAGCAGCGACGTGTCACGAGATCATTGTTGAATCTATGAACAGCAATATTTCGTGAAGTTCGTGTTGAATATGTGAACATACAGCGACGCCTCATGAGATCCGCGATGAATCTGCTAGCGGCGAAGTCTCGTGAAATCCTTGTTGAATATGTGAAGAGTGACGTTAGCCGAAACCGTGTTGACTATGCAAACACCTACGTCTGGCGAGGCGTCTGTTGAATATGCGAACAGCGACCTCTCACGAGATCTGTGTCAACCATATGACCAGCGACGTCTCAAGGACACTTTGCTGAATATGCGAATAGCGACGTGCCGTGATACCCGTATTGGTTATACGAACAACGACATTTCACGAGACCTATATTGGCTATACAAACAGAAAAGACTCGTGAGACCCATGTTGAATATGCAAATATCGACGTCTCGTGAGGCCCATGACATTTCACGAGACCTTTGTTGACTATACAAACAGCAACGACTCGTGAGACCCGTGTTGAATAAGCAAATAGCGACGTCTCGTGAGGCCAATGACATTTCACGAGACCTTTGTTGACTATACAAACAGCAACGACTCGTGAGACCCGTGTTGAATATGCAAGCAGCGACGTCTCAAGATACATGTATCCTTGTCATTTATGCTAACAGCTATGCCTCACGATACCCTTGCAGCTACATCTCACGAGACGATGAATATGCGAAGAGCGATGACCCGTTCTATGCTTACAGCGACGTCTCTAGTCTCTATTTAACACGGATTTATTCTTCATTTTTTCATCACAAGCGAATCTAAAACATCTCTTGTATATTCGCGACTTATGCTTTGCGCGTCGCAGGCGTTCCGGTAATGACAGATTGAGTTAATTTAAGAAGAGACGGTACACAATTTTTTATATATTCACGCTAATAGAAATACAATTATGTTTGTTTGATTTGAGGTCGCCCTCGTCAACACTGTATAAGACAATAACAGTAATACGGGTATCGAAATATTTCTTTATTAATGAGTTTCTCTTTTTGCAGCAGTAAATGTATTTGTTCGATAGTATACCTTTAGGCTAGACTTAAGTATCAGTTTCGCCCACAGTATGAATCGTACCAAAACACTATCAGACACTGACCTAAATTTTCACGTGTCAGTACTTATGTCATTATATATTAAGCATACCAGGCCAAAGATTTAGTTTTTCGGATCACTCTGAAGATGTTAATTATTTTATTTTCAAAACTGACTTTATCAGTTTTTTGGTAGAATCCATACTGACCTACAGTCATCAACAATACGAACACACACCCGTGCGACATAGGACATTTTTTCACATCTCTAAACTGGCTATTTTTCTGATATTTTTCTTATTTATACTGCAAACATAGGTTGTGGGTGCTCGTTAGAACCGCCTCATTGAGGCGGTTCTAACGAGTACCAACAGCCTATGTCTTGGAGCAGAAATAAGAAAAATACTGTTTATCCCCGTAAACCCCAGTTTTCTCTATATAAAGTGGGGTTTAAGGGGGTCTTCATTTCACGGACTTGTTCACGTCATGTTTCAGTGAGCTGTTTAGGCAAAAAGAAAACAAAATCAGCTGGTAACCGATTGTCTATGAGTTTAGGCCGGACGGCCCCCGCCCATCGAGGCTTGAAGAAATATATGGAATGAATGATGCTTCCACGCAGAGCTGAATCCGGCCCGCACACGAGTACTGGTAAACAGCTTAGAGGATCAAAGCCTGTCCAGGAACCGCGGTGCGAGGCGGACCGTCCATGCTAATAAACCCTATTTGGTTCATTTGGCGACAGGGCTTGAGATGTCATTTCATCTCAATGTCGGGTAAAAGTCCCACAAAATTGGAAGCAACGTCTCCAAAATGACCTTTACAGTGTTGGCGGGGACGTTAAACCTCAAATCAAACAAACAAAATGAGTTTAGGCGGGAAAAAAGGTTCTGACTGGGGGCTTTTCACCGTTTGATTACCCTTCACTCTGTGTACTGTAAGAAAACAATGCAGACCTAAACGCAGAGTCTGATCTGGGTCTGCACTATTTGCCAACAAACACGATTCTTTGTGTAAATATGTTCTATAAAAGGGTTATCCCTGCTACGTATCACTGATACATAGACGAGAATAGCGTGGCTATTTTCTTCAAACGAAACATCATTTCCTGTAAATAAGTGACAGTCACGTGGACATCAGCAACGAAAAGATACAGTACCGGGTAATGGTCTTGTTTCGAGAATGTCTCAGAAATTCTGAACCATGCGTCATTACCCGAGTTCTTGGAAAGTGGACTTACATTGTTCAGACCAACCCAATTTATACGCTTTCTTTCCCGACATTGAGATGAAACGACGTCGAAAGCCCTGTCACCCAATGAAACCAAATGGGTTTATGTGCATGTAAAGTCCGAGATCTGTCAGCCACAGTGCGGGAGGAAAATGCTGATCGTTGGCTTTAAATAACATGAGCCTGCGCATGAGAAAACCTACAATAAGATCAGTGCAACCAGCGAAAACTCAGATCAACCTGGGCATACAGTCAGTCTTCGCTTGTTGTTCTCTGGATAACCCGGAAGCTTTAGAAGACTAATGCGAACAGCAAAGACTGATCAGACTGCACGGATGCGCAGGCTGATCTGAGTCTTCACTGGTCGGACGAGTCCTATTGCAGGTTTTGCCATGCGCAGGCTCATATGATTTGTTAATTGTTTTCAGACGGGTCACGTGTTGTTAGTGGTCAAGATTGTAAGTTTGGAAACCAGGTATGTTACTATTTCTACAACTTTTAGAGGCAGCATTTCTATATAAGTTTGATCCCCTGAAACCACACTTTTATATAGTGTAACGGGGGTTTACATGGGGTATACATTTATATGTCCCCGGTAGCGATAGCGGGGGCATATTGTTTTTGCCCTGTCTGTTTGTTGATTGGTTTGTTGGACAGTTTTAACATTGGTCATAAATTTATGCTGTTTGAGGTAGAGCTTTCAAACTTAGCATTTGGGTTTCTAGTCACAAAGCCTTCCAACCCATCCAAAAAATTTGGCCAGTGACCTTGAACTGTGACGTACCTAAAAGAGAAAATAATATTGGTCATAACTTTCTAACAGTTAGAGATAGAGCCTTCATGTTTGGCATGTAGGTCCCTTGAGACAAGGGCTTCCCACTTATACAAAAAAATTGTCCTGTGGCCTGACCTTGACCTGTGACCTACTTTAAAGAAAAACATAACATTGGTCATAACTTTCTGACCGTTTGAGGTAGAGTTTCATATTTGGCATGTAGGTTCCTTGTGGCAAGGGCTTCCCACTCACACAAAAAAATTTGACCTGTGCTATTAACCTTGACCTGTGACCAACTTTGAAAAAAATGACCTTGGGTCATGTTCGTGTTTCACACACATCTTGTTCTTCTTATTTCTACTCCAAACATAAATTGTGGGTATTCGTTAGAACCGCCTCGGCGGGAGTTCCCACAATCTATGCTTTGGTCCTATCAGAATTTTGGCCTTAAAATTTTCATTTCGGTGGTAAAATTTTCAATATACTTCGATTGTGTTTTCGCAACGTTAACATGTCCGTAAAATTGACAACTATTTCCAGCTCAACTTTATATGAGAAGATATGCCTCAAATTAAGACTTAGTGGAAACCACAGAGCTCTGAATCCATTCTGCATTCGTACTACAGAACCCTGGAAAGGATTGTTACAAAAATCGTACTACATCTCTCTGGAATGTTTTGTTACAAAACTGCGGATTCTACAACAGCAAACGAGTTTTGATTCCTTCTTCTTCTTCTTTTGTTTTGGTTTGATGGCCCTGTCATGATTATTTCACTTGTTTCGAGACGATCGTTAATCAGAGGTGGGCGAAAACCGAAAGTGAAACGTGGTGACTTGACTGGACCAGAGGTCGATACAATCACCTCAACCATCCTAGACACCAAAGGGAAAGAAACACAAATATAAATTAACTTCATAACAATAAAATGTCACAAGTGGAAAGCATAAATGGTAAGTCACTTGCTTACACAATCATCAGGACAACACGCCTATATAATTCTTACCCCGTTAAACCCCACTTGTATATGGTAAATCTGGGGTTTACAGGGGTATACACTATTTTTTCTTATTTCTGCTCCAAATATAGATTGTGGGTACTCGTTAGAACCGCCTCGCCGAAGCGGTTCTAACGAGTACCCACAAACTATATTTTGAGCAGAAATACGAAAAATATCTGAATTTTTTATCTGAAAATTTTCATTTTTTGGTGGCAAAATGTTTAATATATTTGAATAGGCGTGTTTTCGTAATGTGGAAAAATAAAATATAAGAAATAATTTTCCTTGCTCTGCCACAGCAAGGGTTTGTAATGGACACGCCTCTAAACCCCACTTTTCTTAGAGAGAAGTGAGTGCGAGTTTGATTTTTACGTCTCACCAACACCTAAGGTCATACGGAGACAGGACCTCTCCGAAAGTCTGGAGAAGCCTGGGATCGATTTCTGCGACCCCTGGTTTACAAGGCGAGTAGCATAACCACTACAACACGGAGGCGTCTAATTTATATAGAGAAACCTGGGGTTTAAGGGGGTATACATTATTTTTTTGGCGCCAAGACATATCTTGTGGGTACTCGTTAGAACCGCATCAATAAGGCGGTCCTAATGATTATCTACATAAAAATAAAATCATAAATGTTCATCAGAAAAAGTATAAGTCTCCCTAAATTATCCACAAATAGATGTATCTGGTACTTTGAAAATAATTCCATACCAACTATAAAGGACCATTACGTCCCACACCCCTCTCAGCGACATCCGCTTTAAAAAAGTGGCATCTGTGCCTTAACTACTCTCTGGGCTTATCCGGCAGACGACAAATTGTTAAGATTCTTCTTATTTTGTTTTCCAGAAAACAAAATTTGACAATTCATGCAAATTCATACGGGACTTGACATCATATCATAGATGTCAAATACATTTTTTGTTTCAAATTGTCGTCTGCTGAAAATTACCCAGTCTGCTCACTGTATATGTATATATACATGTATATAACTAGCGCTAAACTGAATCCTCAGAGACTCGAACAACCAATGTCTCGAACAAAGTTTCATGGTTCAAAAGGTATTCGAGTTATTGAAGTTTGACTGAAAATAACACTTATCCTGCTGAATATTGAAATTAGCCACTCCCATTCCTAACCATCAGCCAATCAGATCACATGATGTAATATTTTCCTTCGAATTCAATAAAAACTGAATGAAAAACAGTGTAGATCCTGATCAGATGGCTTCTTCAGAAGCCATCTGATCAGGATCTACATTGTTTGCAAAGATAGGGGTTGTCGGGAACGGCATGATGAGGGTTAATTATATATCTGTATTTACAGTCATGCGCAATGGCTTCGGTGGATGGATCTGGGTCTATGGAGAATTACCAGAGTGACAAGAAGGTGTTGTTGGGCAGTAAAGTAGAGTCACAGAATAAGGTAACTGTGAGATCTTCTGATGATACTGACACTCCCTATATCAGTGGCAGCACTGTAATGAGCGACGGTAACATTGTACTGTGTGACAGCTGGAATTATAAGCTTAAAGTGTTGGACAGCTACTGGAACATTAAAGAAAGTCTGAAATTATCCTCTCGGCCATGGGATGTCTCGGTCATTGACAACAACAACGTCATCATTACCTTACCTGTCAAACATCAACTTCAGCATATTCAAGTGGTCCCAAACTTAAAGGCAGGACGTATCATCCAGTTAGATAAGAGATGTTGGGGAATTGCTGTGGCTAGGGATAAAATGTTCCTAACATGTCATAATTGGCCTGGAGAAGGAGAAGTTAGAATCTTAGATATGAACGGTAAGATGCTAAATCGTCTTGGTGTCAAGCAGGATGGCTCGTTCATGTTCACATTACCGTACTTTATCACAGTAAGTAGTGAATCTTGTGATAAAGTTTTTGTCAGTGATGGCGGCACAGATACCATTACTTGCATGTCTGTTGATGGTCAGGTTCTGTACCAGTATAAGGATGATAATCTGAAGGGGCCTATGGGCATATACTGTGACGGAGGAGACAATATCTTTGTATGTGACTATGGCTCCAACAATGTCCATGTGATAACAGCTGAGGGAAAGAAGTTTGGTGTTCTTCTATCCTCAGCTGATGGTATTAGTCGGCCCTTATCTATTTCATACAGACAGACCGATGATACGGTCATCATAGGTCTTGCGGGGTCAGATTACATTGTTGCATTGAAACTTACAACGTAAACAACCCTGTAGACAACACAGGAACGTGTAACTGGAGCTGAGTCATAAGAAATCATGCTTTATGACATGCAAAGGCCAGCGAAGGCTCAGATCAGACTGCGCATATGCGCAGTCTGATCTGAGCCTTCGCTGTCCTCATGAGGTCAATCCCAGCGGGCACATGCCGTAATTGTGACGTCACATCAACGTCGGTACAACGTCAAGACGTTTAAGCAACGTCGCATCAACGTCGGTGCAACGTCGTGATGTTGCACCGGCGTTGATTTGACGTTGCCCTAGCGACGTTTGTCTGCAGGGATGATTACACTGGCTAATTATTGAGGAAGAAATCTATATTGATGGATTCCATTATACCTAACAGATCACGGGCCTCCGTGGCCTAGTGGATAAGAGCGCTGACTCTTAGTCATTAGGTCTCTCACCGCAATAGGTTCGAGCCTCGCTCGGGCCACGTGTGAGACGCCAAGTTCTGCAACGGAAGGTCAGGTGGTTTTTCTCCGGGTACTCCGGTTTTCGCCCACCTCTGATTAACGATCGGCTCGATATGAGTGAAATAATCTTGAAAGGGCCGTAAAACCCAAACCAAAAAAAAAAAAAAAAAAAAATACCTAACAGATCTGTAACATGGTCTTTATACTGACTGATGGTTCCGCCCATCGGGACTTGGAGAAATATAGTGGTCTGCATGATGCTTCCACGCAGAGCTGAAACCAACTGCAAATGGGTTCTGGTGAACCGCTTAGAAGGTCTAAGTCTGCACAGGCAAAGTGGTGCGAGTCGATAGAAGCCTCCGTGGTGTAGTGGTAACGCTACTCGCCTTGTAAACCAAGGGTCGCAGAATCGATCCCGGGCTTCTCCAGACTTTCGGATGAGTCTTTAAACCGAGGTCCCGTCTCCGTATGACCTTAACTGTCGGTAGGACGTAAAACTCAAACACTCATCCACTGGTGCGAGTAGGCCCGCCAATGAATTTGTTTGTTTGATTTGAGGTTTAACGTCCCCGTCAACACTGTATAGGTCATTTGGAGCATTGCTTCCAATTTTGTGGGACTTTTTCCCGACACTGCGATGAAATGACATCTCAAACTCTGTCGTCCAATGAAACTTATAGGGTTTATAAGCATGGACGGTCCGACACGCACTGCTTTGCCCGGGCAGGCTTAGATAATCAAAGCGATTTACCAGTACTCGTGTGCGGTTGGCTTCAGCTCTGCGTGCAAGCATCATGCAGCCCATCTATTTCTTCAAGCCCCGATGGGCGGGGGCCCCCGCCAATGAATATAAACTCTATTTATTTTATTGGGCGGCAGTGCTTGAGATGTCATTTCACCTTAGTGTCGGGTAAAAGTCTGACAATATTGGAAGCTACGTCTCCAAAATGACCTATAAAGTGTTGACGGGGACGTTAAATCTCAAATCAAACAAACAAATATTGCGCTAAGGGAAAATTTCTTACAGAATATAGAAGCCAGAAGAATGTGACTCAGCCATGGCTAACGAGTCATGAGTGTTCTCCCTAAATTATCCCTAAATATTTGTTATCTTGAGCTAAGGGAAAATTTCTTAGAGAATGAAGAAGCGGTGTGACTCAGCCTAGGTAAACGAGTCATCAGTGTTCTCCCTAAATTATCCCTAAATATTTGTTATCTAGAGCTAAGGGAAAATTTCTTAGAGAATGAAGAAGCAGTTTGACTCAGCCTAGGTAAACGAGTCATCATTGTTCTCCCTAAATTATCCCTAAATATTTGTTATCTAGAGCTAAGGGAAATTTTCTTAGATAATGAAGAAGCAGTTTGACTCAGCCAGGGTAAACGAGCCATCATTGTTCTCCCTAAATTATCCCTAAATATTTGTTATCTAGAGCTAAGGAAAAATTTCTTAGAGAATGACGAAGCAGTTTGACTCAGCCATTGATAAACGAGTCATCAGTGTTCTCCCTAAATTATCCCTAAATATTTGTTATCTAGAGCTAAGAGAAAATTTCTTAGAGAATGAAGAAGCAGTTTGACTCAAGCATTGTAAACGAGTCATCAGTTTTGTTGACGTTTCACTGTATTAGCTTTAACCCATTCTATACTAGTGGACTCTTCCATTGCTATATATTGGAGAAGTCCATTTGTCATATAAGAGGTGTTAGGCCTATTTGTTTTCTTTTTAGCTCACCTGATCGAAGGTCTGGGTGAGCTTTTGTGACTGTGGGATGTCCGGCGTCGATGTGCGTCGTCCGTGCGTAAACTTTTCTTGTGAACGCACTAGAGATCACAGTTTATGACAAATCATCACCAAACTTGGTCATAATGATTATCTTGACAATATTTCGGTCAAGTTCGAATATGGGTCATGTCGGATCAAAAATAAGGTCAGTAGGTCAAATCATAGAAAAACCTTGAGAACACACTTGAGGCCACAGTTTGGGTCAGATCATCATCAATCTTGCTCAGAATAATCATTTTGGCAATGTCTCGGTCAAGTTTAAATATGGGTTATGTCGGGTCAAAATGTAGGTTAGTAGGTCAAATCATAGAAAAACCTTGTGAACACACTAAAGGCCACAGTTTTGGTACGATCATCATCAACCTTGCTCAGAATGATCATCTTGACACTATCTAAGACAGGTTCGAATATGGGTCATGACGGGTCAAAAAGTAGGTCAGTAGGTAAAATCAATGAAAACCCTTGTGAACACACTAGATGCCACAGTTTTTGTCCGACCATCATCAAACTTGCTCAGAATGACCTTCTTGATAATATCTCGGTCAAGTTCCAATATGGGTCATGTCTGGTCAAAAATTCGGTCAGAAGGTCAAATCCTAGGAAAACCTTCTGAACACATTGGAGACCACAGTTTCGGTCAGATCATCATCAAACTTGCTCATAGTGATCATCTTGACAATTTCTAGGTCAAATTTGAATATGGGTCATGTTGGGTAAAAGTTTGTCAGCATGTAAATCATAGAAAAATGATGTGAACATTCTAGAGACCACAGTTTAGGTCCAATCATCATAAAACTTGCCCAGTCACGTCCAAATATGTTTCATGTCAAATCAAAAAGTAGATCAGCTGGTTATTTCGTCATAACTTTTGCACCGTTTGAGATTTTGGCATGTAGGTTCATTGTGACAAAGCTTCCCACTCTTACAAAAACATTTGACATGTGACCTTGACCTGTGACGTTCCTTATCATAACCTTTGAACCATTTGACATACAGCCTTTGTATTTGGCATGCATGTTCCTTGTGACAAGGTTTTCCGAACCATACAAGAACATTTGACCTATGACCTTGACCTTTGACCTACTTTTTCATAAGTTTTGAAGCATTTGAGAAGCATATTTGGCATGTATGTTCCTTGCGCCAAGGGCTTTCTATTTATACATAAAATGATCTGTGACCTTGACACGTGACTTACTTTATCATAACTTTTGAACCCTTTCAGATAGAGCCTTTAAATTTGGCATGTATGTTCCTTGTGACAAGGTTTTCCCACCCATCCAAAAATTTTGTCCTATGACCTTGACCATTGACCTACTTTGTCATAACTTTGAGGCATTTGAGATAGAGTCTTCATATTTGACATGTAGGTTCCTTGTGACTGGGGCTTCAAATTCATACCAAACATGATCTGTGACCTTGACATGTGACCTACTTTATCATAATTTTTGAACTTTTTGAGATAGAGCCTTCATATATGGCATACATGTTGCAAGGACTTCCCACCCGTACAAAACTTGACCAGCGACCTTGACCTTTGATCTACTTTCTCATAACTTTTGAACCATTTGAGATAGAGCCCTCATATCTGGCACGTAGGTTCCCAGCCATACAAAAATATGACCGATGACCTTGATCTTTGACCTACTTGGTCATAACTTTGAACCATCTTACAGAAAGCCTTCATATTTGGCATGTAAGTTTCTTGTGACAAGGCCTTCCCACTCATACAATAAATTCTGACCTGTGTCCTTGACCTTTGACCTGCCTTGTCATAACTTTTGAACCTTTGTGAATAGAGAATTTGTTAAGAGCCTTCACATTTAGTTCCTTGTGACAAGGGCTTCCCACTCATACAAAAATAACCTGTGACCTTGACCTGTGACCTACTTTATCATAACTTTTTAACCATTTGAGATAGGGCCTTCATATTCTGCATGTATGTTCGATGTGACGAGGGCTGCCCATCCAAACAAACATTTTGATCTGTGGTATTGACCTTTGACCCACTTTATCATAACTTGTGAACCATTTGAGATAGAGCTTTCATATTTGGCATGTATGTTCATTCTGGCAAGGGCCTCCCACCCATACAAAATCTCGACCTGTGGCATTGACCTTTGCCAAAACTTTTGAACCATTTCAGATAGAGCCTTCATATTTAGAATGTAGGTTTCTTGTGATAAGGGCTTCCCACCCATACACAACTTTTGACCTGTGACCTTGACCTTTGGTCAGTTTTGTCATAACTTTTTTAACGATTTAGGGTAGAGCCTTCATATGTGGCATGTAGGTTCCTTGTGACAAGGTCTTCCCACACATGTCTCACCTTGTAAACCAGGGGTCGCAGGATCGATCCCGGGCTTCTCTAGACTTTCGGATGAGTCTTTAAACCGAGGTCCCGTCTCCGTATGACCTTAGCTGTTGGTGGGACGTAAAACTCAAAACACTCACTCACTCACTCACTTCCCACACATGCAAATAATTTGACCTGTGACCTTGACCTTGATCTATGACCTACTTAATCTTAAGTTTTGAACCATTTGAGATAAAGCCATTTGACCTGTGACCTTTTCCTTTGACCTACTTTACCATAACTTTTGAACCATTTGAGATAGAGCCTTCATATTTGACATGTATGTTCCTTCTGACAAGGCCCTTGCTATATATCCTACCATTTTATTTCTACAATGTGGATCACGTGAGCGATCCAGGGTCATCATGGCCCTCTTGTTTATTCTATTTTGACGGACAATTATGTCAGCAAATAGTGCAGGCCCTGATCAAGCGCCACGTTCTGTGGCGTCTTATCCGGGTATGCACTGTTTGTCAACGTAACCCTTTAGGGGTTTTCCGCAAGCAATGGGTTAAGGACTTCGAAACTAGGATGTTTGAATGGATTGTTTTTGTTTGTTTATTATTTGTATTGGAGTTTTATGTCGTTTTGGAGCCGGTCAGTTTACCTATCCACAGTTTTCCTGGCCAGGCTTATACGTCAGCGACTAACCAGTACAGTGCACATTCCTTCGACAGAAACTGACAACTGCCCTTCTTGAAGCAGCGGAAGGGCGAGAATGACCGAAGAAAAGATTCATGATCAATCTCCACGAAGGAATGTTGCCTACCGCGGCAGGTATCGAACCCGCGTCCTCCTGATCACGAGATAGACGCGCATCCGACTGTGCTACCGAGGAGGGCTTGAATGGATTGAAAACTAAGTTTGACCAGGTAACTTATTAAATATGGGGCGCCGTTTTACTATTTAATCCGTAAGATTCATGATCAATCTTGCCTACCGTGGCAGGTATCGAACCCGCTTCCTCCTGATCACGAGTCAGACGCGCATCCGACTGTGCTACCGAGGAAGGCTTGAATGGATTGAAAACTAAGTTTGATCAGGTAACTTATTTAACACCACATTGCTGCGAGTGACGAATGTAAGCCACAAACAGTGTCTGGCAAGAAGTACTGGCTAATCACGTTGCAATGAAAACCTTCATCACATGCGCGGCAATTTGTTTGATTTGAGGTTTAACGTCCCCGTCAACACTGTATAGGTCATTTTGCTCCCAATTTTGTGGGACTTTTACCCGACATTGAGATGAAATGACTGGCCAATGAAACCAATAGGGTTTATATGCATGGACGGTTCTATTCGCACCATTTTTCCTGGGTAGGCTTCGGACCTCTAAGCGGTTTACCAGACACCAGTACTCGTTTGCGGTCGGTTTCAGTTCTGCGTGGAAGCATCGTGCAGTCCATCAATTTCTTCAATTCCCGATGCACGGGGGTCGATCAGTGCAGTCAGTTTAGACCTTTAGATCTAATGTGCACTAAGCGAAGACTAAGATGACAATGATCAGCCTGCATATCAGTCTTTGTTTGATTTTGATTGATTTGAGGTTTAACGTCCCCGTCAACACTGTATAGGTCATTTTGATGACGTTGCGTCCAATTTTGTGGGACTTTTACCCGACATGAAATGACATCTCAAGCCCTGTCGCACAATGAAACCAATAGGGTTTATAAGCATGGACGGTCCGGTCCGACTCGCACCGCTTTGCCTGAGAAGGCTTAGATCCTCTAAGCGGTTTACCAGACACCAGTACTCGTGTGCGGTCGGTTTCAGCTCTGCGTGGAAGCATCGTGCAGTCCATCAATTTCTACAATTCCCGATGCGCGCGGGCCGATGAGTGCAGTCAGTTTAGCTCTTTTGCTGCCTGCACGAGGCTGTTATGGATTTTAATAGAAGGATACCAGTGCCGTGTAATTTAAAGCGGTCAAACAAAGCCATAAAAATAACATTTTCGGAGGATAACTTGTCATTGGCATATTTGTTTTTATTTTTACACAAAATATACACCTTAGGCCCTCATTATAACAACAGTCAACCCTCTTTATACCGGCATTCGTTATAACGGCAAAACTCGAAACTCGTATAACGGCAATTTGAATGGAATAACTATTCCATCGCAATCGAACTAAATAAATTAGTATAAACTAACTAATGCCTACTTACCTAAAGGCTGAGCCTCGGTTCCGAGTGGCGTGGGATTCACTCGAGTTGAAAATGCACAAATCGAGTCCACAGTCATGAAAGAGTCTTGTAATCTAATACTCCAAGAAGCAAATTTTATAGATATTTGTTAGAATCGCCTCACCGAGGCGATTCTAACAAATATCTAGCAAAATTGTTTCTTGGAGTTATGATGGGGAAAATGACTTTTATTACTTATCATACTCCTAACTTGGATTCTTTATAACGGCAACTTCTTTATAACGGCACAAATATAGGGAACAAATACTGTCGTTATAACGAGGGTCCTCTGTACTGCAATGACGACGTTCTAACGGGTGGCCTCAATGACAATGACAGAAATGTGTACATCTACCCTTTCAAATTAGAAAGTGGGTCAAAATCAGGCAACTATGCATCCCCTCACGCCGTCCGTCCAAGGAAGACACCCTCTCCCCGATTTTTCTATTCCCGATTCAAATCAGGAATAAGTAGACAGCTACCGATTCGAATCGGGAATAAGGAACAGTGAATAAGTAACCAACTTGATGTCAATGATAGGATTCCAATTCTCCATCAGTTTGTACATTTCGAGCGATTTGATTGGTTGAAATAAAAGTTTTATACTTCGACACAGAGTTAGTGTTTCAGTTTTACGTCCCACCAACAGCTAAGGTCATACGGAGACGGGACCTCGGTTTAAAGACTCATTCGAAAGTCTGGAGAAGCCCGGGATCGAACCTGCAACCCTTGGTTTACAAGGCGAGTAGCGTAACCACTCGACCACGGAGGCTTCTACTTCGACACAGAACTAATTCACTCAGCGTCAGGTAGTAATATAACGTGACGTCAAAGTGCACGTTTAGAACCCGCGCGTTTCTTCATTGTTAATGAAATGATGTCAATAGCGGTCGATTAAAAGATGGGGAATTATCGTAAACGTAAATGTTAGAAGACATAAACAGTATTTAAAGACGTGACGATTTTTTTTTTTTTTTGCTTGGGGTTTCTTTCACAGATGGCAGAGGCCGTTGTAGACTGGAAACAGTCCATTCATTTAATCATTTCACTTATAAGAATATGCTTATTAATTTGAACCCGGCTCAAAAGCCATGACTTCTATCCCAAAGCACCAAATGAATGCAAAAGTTTTTTTTTAGTTTTTTTTTTTTTGGAGATCAGAAAGTATTAGTGAGGAGAATAACATCACGCCTATACAATTTTGACCCCTTCCATCCCCACTTTTACTTAGTAAAACTGGGGTTTACAGGGTTAAACATTATTTTTCTTATTTCTGCTCTAAAATATAGATTGTGGGTACTCGTTAGAACCGCCTCATCGAGGCGGTTCTAACGAGTGCCCACAATCTATATTTTGAGCAGAAATAAGAAAAATATCACAATTTTTCATCATACGAATTTCATTTTTTCGGCGATAAATGTGGCAATGTATTTGTATAGGCGGGTTTGCGTAATGATATAAATTCATTGCTAATACAAATGAGAAGATATTGGTTAAACTTTTGGACTGATTCCAGTCTATGGCCGTTTGGTAAGATCATTCTCACGCTTTCGAAAGAATTCCTAAAACTTACCAGGTTTTGTCAGATTTAATATTTCGATGACAAATGAGCCAGCGCATGACAAAACCTATAATAAGACATGTACGCCCAGCGAAGAATCAGATCAGCCTGTGCATCCATATAGTCTAACCAGACACTTCTCTCGCTGCATGAAGGAGCATAGGGCCCTTAGCCAACCTTAGAGCGCACAATGAAGACTCTGATCAGACTGCGCGGATGCGCAGGCTGATCTGAGTCTTCGTTGGGCGCACATGTCTTATTGTAGGCTTTGTCGTGCGCTGGCTCAAATTATAAGAAATGAAGCTTTTATCGATTTGTAAACTCTGGGGAATCACTCGCCCATGTGAGATAATGTCATCTTTTATGGCTTTAAACTGGCAGTTTCAGACAAATATTCATTCGTTTACTCATTTATGTTCTAAATATAGATTATCGGTGCTCGTTAGAATCGTCTCATGTACAATTTGATTCCCCCCCCCCCCCCCTATTTTCTATGTATAGATTGTGGGTTTTCATCAGATAGTTGTTAAAAGGTATTTATCAGATGACGTCGCGTCTGGGAATGAAATAACGCCATTTATCATATGACGTCACGTCTGAGAGTGTAATAACGCCATGTAATAAATTCGATAACCCACTGGTGGATTAAATATGCAAATTAGTAAGGCACGTCCCGTAACGTTACACGTACATGTACGACGTCCTTAACGACGTCGCGTTTACTTATGGCGGAATATTGACATTTTTGTGTAGAAATCGTGAATAAAATGCCGCTTTTTAATGTCATATCGTCTGCTTGGTGCAATAACGGTGTTAATGCAAAATGACAACTTTTCAGAAGAGACAAAAAACTGTTTTATTAAAGAATGGTATAGAAAACCATACTTTAAGCTGGTTTCTTAACTTCATGGCGATTTCTTTCATCTGTATGTGATGTTTATTGTTGAATAAATGGCATTTGAAAAGAAATATCTAGCATTCAAAGGTTGATACACCATTTCTGCGCTGAGTGTTTTTGGTGCAAAAATGATGTACGTGCATTCAGCGATAAAACGGTGTAAATATACAAACCTTATTTCTTTGCTTTTTACATGGTAAAGCAGTAAATTAAAGGCACTGGGTAGGTAATAGATCACATTTTATACTTTCTGCATGGTACTTACATGCTTATTCTGAAATATCAAGCAACAGGATTCAATATTTTTGAGGTTTTAAAAAAACTTGGTGCAAAAATGAGGTAAGTGCACTTACACTGTTTTTGCGCCAACTTTTTTTTCTAAAAAGTCAGAGCACAAACAGTGTAACTGACAAAACAAATCCAAAATGCTGAAATAAATCATGATTTAAGCAGAATCCAGCTGTAGTACTTATTTACCAATTGTGTCAAGTCTTAAGGCACCCGTTTATGAAAAAAAAAAAACTATTTTGGCCAAAATGTCAATTTCCCCGTTATTGCACCAAGCAGACGATATGATAAAATAGAATCAGCTGCATTCGTGCTCATGTGTTATTGAATTTATTAAACTCGTTGAGGGAAAGGGATAAAATGCTCGACAAAGCCTCGCATTTTATCTCTTTTCCTCCACTCGTTTAATAAATTCAGTAATACGTGGACACTCATGTAAGATTCTATATTTATTTTATACTTAGCAGTGAAATAAATGCATACATGTATCTGAAACAAATAAAAATGATATCAATCACTAATGAAATGATATCGTATCATTTCACTAGTGACTGATACAATTTATATTGTTTCACTGCAATGAGCGGGAATTACTTCTTGTTTACGTTCTGGTCGAAAAAAAAATGTAAATTTTCTTTTTATTTTGTTTGTTTAAGTTGAGGTTTAACGGCTCCGTCAACAATATTTAGGTCATTTTTGGAGACGCTGCTTCCAGTTTGTGGGGCTTCTACCCGCCATTGAGATGAAATGACATCTCAAGTCTTGCCGCCCAATGAACCAAAATGCTTATATGCATTGGACGGTGTGACTCACTACAGTTTGCCTGGACAGGCTTAGGGCTTCTAAGCGGTTTACCAGGACTCGTGTGATCAGTTTCAGCTCTGTGTGGAAGCATCATGCACCCCAATCTATTTCTTCAAGCCCCGATTGGCGGGGGTTATTTCTTTTGATGATTACAAATAATATTGTTTGCTAATACTGTTAGAATATATATATATTGAACATGTTGAAGTGTCACATTAAAATTGAATGAGCAGGCGCCACATAAACAGCATCACTATGGTTTTGAATGCCTCCCTTTTGATGACACACATTCTCCCTTTCGATGACAAACGTCCCATGAAGAAATGGCACAAATATTTAGCTGTACAAGGCATACCCGGTCACTTTCCCCTTTTTGTACTGGAAAACCCACAACGGGTAATTTGCAAACAGTGTAGGCCCAGATCAGACGCCACAGAATGCGGCGTTTGATCAGGGCCTACACTGTTAGTCAAATTTGCAGCCATTTTTCAACTAGCTTTTGAAGAAAACACAACCTGACACCTCAAAATTTTGAAATGGACTCCTGCTATATATAAGAAGGAAGATTCCATTTGGTTGCAAAAGGGTTAACATGTTTTTAAATGCCCGAGGAGAAGTTTCTAGGAAATTTCAACATGAACAACCGACGGCGACCGATTGCTACACATGGAATCGATTAAACAGTGGCTGGGTGTATGTCACTAAGAGCCTTCAAAAATAAAAATGGACTCAAATAAGCATAGAGCATGCTGTAAAATACCTTTAAAATTTAAAAACATTCTTTGAACTGTCGAAATGCTGACAGTTGTGACGTCATAGCCATGTCAAATTGTGACGTACGATTGCTCAATTACCGTAAGTGCCCCAATAAATTATAAAATAAAAAGAAAATATCACCTTACCAATAGTATTTCATCTCGTGTGTTCGATGAAATATTTTTGAAAGTAAATATCCTATATATATGTAATACATTCGATAATTCACTAGTGGATAAAATATGCAAATTAGTTAGATGTACCTCGTAACGTTACACATAGGACGTTCTTAATGACGTTGCCTTTATTGACATTTTAATTAAAAAAATCGCGAAAAAAAAGTCTTAAAAAGAGTCTTGCGTTCGTGCCCATTTTTTATTGAATTTATTACACTTACTGAGCCTCGCATTTTATCTCTTTTCCTCAACTCGTTTAATAAATTCAATAATACATGCACACTCATGTGAGATCCTCTATTTATTACATGGCCTTTTTAACCCTTGTCCTGCTGAGCCCGGTTATGCCTTATCTTTCAAACAATGAAGATCCAGATCAGATGGCTTCTGAAGAAGCCATCTGATCAGGATATTCATTGTTTGACATTCATCTCATGAATTCGTTGCAATGATTTGCATCAAGTAATCTGATTGGTTGATAATCAGTAGTGGGTGTGGCAAATATTCAGCAGGTCAAGGGTTAACATGATGATGTATACTTCAATAGCTCGAACCCCGATGGTTCGTTTACTCTGGATGAGTCGAACCCGTTCTTCGGTCCGCAGAAAATTTCTCCAATTACAAGATAGGGATCATGTAGAGAGATTTTCTTTTATCTTGCGAATGTATGTTGTATGTACTCATTAGAATCGCCCAAATGAGGCGATTCTAATGAGTACATCCGACATATAATTATAATACAGAACATCGAAATGATATTCCACATTTAGCTCCATTATGCCTCAAGCTACAACACTAATCATAGCCCTCCATGGATCGAACTACCGCTGTCTCGAACAAATTTCATGGTCCAAAAGGGGTTTGAGTCATCGAAGTTTGACTGTATACTCATATCTGCTCGCTGATACCATTTTAGCTCACCTGACCGAAGGTTATGTTGATGTTGAGTTTTTGTGACCGTGAGATGTCGGGCGTCGTCGTTCCTCGTGCGTCGTCCGTCGTGCGTGCGAAAACTTTTCATGTAAACACTCTAGAGGCCACAGTTTTGGTATAATCATCATCAAACTTGCTCATCATCATGGTTAGGTGAGGTATTTTATGAATAGAATGGTACCTTTTTCACAATTCAGAGGTATACAAAGGGGTGTCGTCAGACCGACTTAGTACGGGTAAAGGTGGTGTGAAAATCATTTCTAGGAACCGCCCTTTGTCAGCACGAGGCATTGTCAACAGTCCGTCTGTTGCACTAGTACCTGACCCCCAGTGTCCATATGGTGCTCAGATTATGACATACAGAGGCCCCGCGTTATAACGACATTCGTTATAACGGCAAAACTAGTTATAACGACATTGTTTATGGAATGAATTCTTAGCTCAAGGTGTAGCCTCAATTCCGAGCAGCTTGGGCTTCCCTCGGAATGGAAAGGCTCAAATCGAATCCATAGTCAACTCATGAAAGATCCTTGTAATTTAATACTCCAAAAAACAAATGTTACAGACATTTGTTAGAATCGCCTCATCGAGCGATTCAAACAATTGTCTATAACAATTGTTTCTGGGAGTAATGATGTAGAAAAGACACTTAATAACCTATCATAATCCTAACTGGGATTCGTTATAAATGTAAGTTCATTATAACTCCACAATAATAGGGAGCAAATACTGTCGTTATTACGCGGGTCCTCTGTATTATTCTTCAGCTCTGTATTGTCAAAGAGAAACACCGACTCATAAGTCCAGCTTCTGATGTCAACTCCACCCCTACCCTCTTTGTTCCCAAATAGTTGCCCAGATAGGGGTATACAAGCTAGCTCTGTATTGAGAAAGGGAACCACCGACTAGCGTCTGATGCCAACTCTCTCCCCTTCAAACGCCCCCCCCCCCCGCCCCCACCTCACTTGGTCACCACGAGGCATTGTAAGTTAGACTGAGCGGGTTCCTCGCCATCTAGTGCACTATGACCTGACCCTCAATATCTACAAGGTACCCAGGTAGTGACGTAGCAAGCCCATCATCAAACAGAAGGAATGTTCTATGGGTGATTGCTTAAAATCGTTTCGCTCCTCTGAAAATTATAGCAACCAACCCTTAAAGCGCGACTTGTACTCCCATATACATGTACATGTAGATGATTTCGAAATAATTTCTAAGCTATGTTCCTGTGGTGACTGTCAGTCAAAATTGCTCAAACTCATATTACCTGCAATTTAATTTGTACAATATGGATCAGGTGAGCGATCCAGGGCCATTATAGCCCTCTTGTTACATATTCGCTGTAACCGTTATATTATGTCCCCAACCGAAGGGGAGGGGACATATTTTTTTCTTTTTTGCGGATCCCGTCGACGTCGGCGTGACACTTTTTAGTTTGAAATATCCCATGGACTACTGGGTGGATTTTAATCAAATTTTCATGGATATAACATTGGGAACTGAGAACTGGTTAGGATTTAGTGACCTTGGCCTTATTTGCAAGGCCACAGCCGTGCTAAATAGGTCAACTTTAGACTAAATTTAGGTTAATTGCAGTATTATATGAACTACTGGATGGATTCTAATCAAATTTGCATGGATATAACATTTGGTCAGGTGCTGTTAAATTAAGCTTCTTTTGACAGGGATATGTATAGGGTGACATCTGTGTTCTCCGAAAACACACGCCTATATAATACTGATCCCCTAGAACCCCACTTTTATATAGGAAAACTGGGGTTTACGAGGGTAAACCTTATTTTCTTATTTCTGCTCTAAAATATAGATTGTGGGTATAGTAGTCGCAGACAAGATTGACTAGGCGGAACTAGTCAGGTGTTGTCAATATATATGTCCATCAGAAGATTCGGTAGAGTACTCTTCGCATGCTTTCTGTAAGCCATTACGATAACACACCCGTGCGGCAAAATCATTTGTTCACATCTCCAAAATAGCTACTTTCCTGATGAAAACCCATGATAATTTTCTTATTTATACTGCAAACATAGGTTGTGGGTGCTTGTTAGAACCGCCTCTTTGAGGCGGTTCTAACAAGTACCCACAGCCAATGGCCATATTCGACTGGGAAGTTTCGTGAAATTTTCGTGAAATTCCACGCAGGAGTGTGGTGTTATCTTGTAATAGCCGACCACATGGTCCAATCAAATAGGAGTTATTTTTCAAATACATAAGCGATCGTGGAGCACGATTCTATTCGAAGGAAAAGTCGAACCTTTCGTGCACCACGGTCGCTTATGAGCTATACGCAAATAAAATATTTGATTGGACCATGTGACCAACTATTACAACTAGGAACCACACTCCTACGTGGAATTTCACGGAAATTTCACGAAACCTACCAGTCGAATACCGCCTATGTCTTGGAGCAGAAACAAGGAAAATAATATACACCCCCGTAAACCCCAGTTTACTCTATATAAAGTGGGGTTAAGGTGGGTGTACATTTCACGGACTTGTTCGCGTGATGCGGACAAAATAGCCATACACACCACAGCTTTGTTTATGTCACAGTTGAATTCACACAATTGGGTGACTTGGTTTACCTTTTTGTTAATAGAACATTCTGAAGGCAGGTGCAAACGAAAGCTCCGCCTAGTCGATCTTATCTGCGACAACTATACTCGATAGAACTGCCTGAATAATGCGGTTCTAACAAGTACACACAATCTATATTTTGAGCAGAAATAAGAAAAAATATCACAAGTTTTCATCTCAAACTTTTCTTTTTTTTTTTTTTTTTGGCGATAAAGGTTACCATGTATTTGTATAGGCGTGTTTTCGGAATGGACTGGTGGAAATGTATAACGTTCACCTTAAACATGAAACTGTAAATATGTATACTGTTTTTCCATGATTTTGTATGTAGAGACATAGAATGGACTGGTGGAAATGTATAACGTTCACCTTAAATATGAAACTGTAAATATGTATACTGTTTTTTCATTATTTTGTATGTAGAGACATAGAATGGACTGGTGGAATTGTATAACGTTCACCTTAAATATGAAACTGTAAATAGGAATACTGTTTTTCCATTATTTTGTATATAGAGACAGACATGTACAGTATATACTCAGAATCAATGAAAACGCACCACTTTGTTTAACGCTTATAACTTTTTTAATACACCTACTTTTTATATTTTTTTTATATGATGACACATTGATGACTCCGGCACATAATGCAATTTTCACTATACACTTCAAAGTTTTCGT
This sequence comes from Lucinisca nassula, assembly GCA_963580285.1. Classification (NCBI taxonomy): domain Eukaryota; kingdom Metazoa; phylum Mollusca; class Bivalvia; order Lucinida; family Lucinidae; genus Lucinisca; species Lucinisca nassula. Next base: position 18,986,980 of record OY757017.1, read on the forward strand.
TGAGACACAGCTTCGGCCAAACAGTTTGTGGGCAAAGTTTAAACGTCACAAACCGGAATATCGGGTATGGCCACCGTTGGACTCCAACACAGCTTGACATCGACGTCGCATACTTCGAATCAGGCACTGTATCCCATAGTGTGGAATTGCATCCTTTGCCGCAATCAATGCAAGCACCAACTTCTGTCTGTTATGGATCGAATTTCTGCCGTTGTACACTTTGCGACCTAATTGATTCCATAGGTGTTCTATCGGATCAGGTCGGGTGAAAACGCCGTTATAGAGGATATTTGATTTCTTCAGTGTAAGATCGAATTTTATTTCACCGAATGAACCCCAAACCCAGTAGCCACTCGTGAAAATACCAGTTTTGGTGTTCATGAGTGAAATAAAAGTTGATCTTTCACTAAAAAATCAAATTTTCTGTTTCTTACATGCTTCAGAACGGCAATATTTGGCTTCACTATAATCGCGTCAGTCACCCTCAGAGAAAACTAACTTTTTTCCTGGTCGTTTCACGTCAATTTAGTGGTGCCCAATGTATTTACTGGGTATAATATTGGGTGTAAACTAAATATTTGTACCTGAGAAATAGCCTGGGATGGCATTTCTATGAATGGTTACTGAAATAATTGAGGGACTAGTTTCCCACAGAAGGTGCGGATAGATCTAACGTCGCGCGGCAAACAAGTGACGTCAACGTCGAAAATAACGTCAATAACGTCATCGTGACGTGTGAACGGGCTTAGCGTCAATTCTTATACAGTTAATTAATTTTCAATCATCTGACAATGGAAAAACTGACCACAGAATTAGATTTCGATAAAAAAGTAGTCCCAAACAGTGAAAAATAAAATTGATATCAGTCACTGTTTGAAACAGTGACAATATTGTTTTCGATTTCACGGAGAAATCTCTTTATTTTATACATAACAGCGAAATCAATGCATATCTGAAACAAATAAAAATGATATCAATCACAAGTGAAATGATATCGTATCATTTCACATGTGACTGATACCATTTATATCATTTCACTGTAGCGTGTCGGAACTACTTTTTTGTTTACGTTCTTGGGCCAGTTGTTCAAAACTAACGACATCGTTAGTTAACGTATCGTTAAAACTTGATCATTAAATATGGCAAATATGCTGAAATTTTTGCTGAAAAAATGTGAGCAGCTTTTGCTGACGCAAAAATACCAAAATTTACGATATTGTACTTGCTAGAAGTGTTAACAATATGACCACCAACGAGCTCGTTAAGCTAACGATGCTTTGAACAACTGGCCCCTGGTCGAAAAAAAGTTAATTTTCCTTTTATTTACTGAGAATAATAATTCCTTATGTCGTTAGAATATATTTTGAAGAGTGGCATTTGAAGGGTGGCAATAAAACTGAATGAACAGGCGCCATATTTGACAACAGCAGTGCTATGATTTTCTACACTGGCTGGGTGCATGCCACGTAGAGTCTTCAAAAATAAAATGGACTTCAAATAAGCACAACGCATTCTGTAACATACCTTGAAAAGCATTCTTTGAACTAGAAATGCTGAATCCAAAATGGCGATTTGTTTATGCTTTGAAACTGACAGTTGTGACGTCATGGAGCTAGGTCAAAATCGTGACGTCACTGCCTCGGGTGGATCAATTAATTACCGTTAGTGTCCTAATAAATTATAAAATAAAAAGAACATTAACTTTTTTTCGGCGGATACCAAAAGTATTTCATCTCGTGTGTTGAAAACATCCGAATTTTCACTCGTGCTTCGCACTCGTGAAAATTATGATGTTTTCAACACACTCGATGAAATATTTTTGGTATCCACCTCAAAAAAAGTAAATATCCTCTATTTATTTTATACTTAGCAGTGAAATCAATGCATATCTGAAACAAATAAAAATGATATCAATCACAAGTGAAATGATATCGTATCATTTCATTTGTGACTGATACCATTAATATCATTTCACTGTAGCGTGCCGGAATTACTTTTTTGTTTACTTTCTGGTCGAAAAAAAATGTTAATTTTCCATTTATTTACTAAGAATATAATAATTCCTGTTAGCGTTAGATTAATAGAATATATTTTGAAGTGTGGCATTGAAACTGAATGAGCAGGCGCCATATCTGACAACAGCAGCACTGTGATTTTGAACATCTCCCTTCTGCCGACAAACATCTCGGGCACAATTTAAATGCTCCCTCACAGATTCAGTCTTAGCTGTCTGTCTTACAAATGGTCTACAAGACGTACCAGTTCACTGAATGGCTGAGCAAGTGTTTGTGCGAGGAAGAAGTTTCTAGAGAAATTTGTGCTCAAATCGTGTTTTTTTTTCGACCGCGACCGACTGCTAAACATGGAATCGATTGTACAGTGGCTGGGTGCATGTCACTTAGAGCCTTCAAAAATAAAATTGTCTTCAAATAAACACAACGCATTCTGTAACATACGTTGAAAAGCATTCTTTGAACTAAAAATGCTAAATTCAAAATGGCGATTTGTTTATGCTTTGAAACTGACAGTTGTGACGTCATCTAGCCAGGTCAAAATTGTGAGGTCACCGTCTCTGTCCTATCAATTACCGTAAATGTCCTAATAAATTATAAAATAAAAAAGAACATTAACTTTTTTTCGGCGGATACCAAAAGTATTTCATCTCGTGTGTTGAAAACATCCGAATTTTCACTCGTGCTTCGCACTCGTGAAAATTATGATGTTTTCAACACACCCGATGAAATATTTTTGGTATCCACCTCAAAAAAGTAAATATCCTCTATATATTTCATTGAAAAGCATGTAAGAAAATGTTATTGTAACCAAGAAACTCTGACGTGACTCTTGCTGAGTGTGGTCTGGCGTTGTCTTGTTGTAGTCAAGTCGCGTCTGGGTGGTTTCTCATGAAAAGGACAACAGTTGGCGTCATTGACGTACCGTCTTGTCGTCATAGTTCCGTCAACAACTGTGAGAGGTGTCTTATATCGCCAGGAGATGCCGCCCCAAACCATGATGCTTCCTCTACTCCATCTGGAATATAGATGATCTTACACTCGTGGTCATTTCATATGAAATTTATGAAACGAGCCTTCGGCGAGTTTCATAAATTTCAAAGTGTAAGATTCTCTTTATCATATGACTAGTCTAAATTGGATTTTATCACCTTTTAATTTGAAATTTTTTCTACGAAAAAAACATTGTTGACATGGATGTCGTCATGACGTTACTTAATCCCGCCAAAGTGTTATTACACGTGTCGTCATACGATTTTATTACATGACGTTATCTACTGCTTATCAACGACGTCATATGAACAACAATTCGCGTACCGTTCACCTGTACGACGCCACACTTTTGCCCTGCCATCATGCATGTCTATACAAAACCGCGACTCGTTAGTAAAGAACGCACTCCTCCACTGCTGCTGAGTCCATCGCACATGTTGTCGACACCATAATTCACGGTTTCAACGTCTTTTAGCAGTAAGAACTTTGCCTCTATAGGCTCCGTAGGAGTTAACCTCACGTTCGTGAAGACGTCGACGTACCGTTGGCAGGCTAATGCGTCAATTGTGGTATCCCCTCACTTTCTGGGAAGTTTGTGTTGCTGTTTTAAAGCGTTCACGCAAATGGGATAGCACAATATGACGATCTTCTCTGGCCGACGTCACTCTTTAACGCCCAGGCTCACAGAACTTGTCATGCTGTGCCTGTCGATCCGTCGTATGATTTTCGTGTGTGCACAGTTCAAACGGATAATCCACACATATTCAAGCCTCGTTACGTTGAGCGTCATTTAAACGTCCCATAACTAATTTTATCATAAGCAGTGGATAACGTCGTGTAATAAAAATCGTATGACCACACGTGTAATAACAATTTGGCGGGATTAAGTAACGTCATGACGAGGTCCATGTCAACCATGCATCTTTTTTGTGGAAAAATGGTCAAATTTAAAGGCGATAAAATTCAATTTAAAGTGATCATATGATAAACAGAATCTTACGCTCGTGGTCATTTCATATGATATTTATGAAACGAGCCTTCGGCGAGTTTCATAAATTTCATATGAAATGACCACTCGTGTAAGATCCTCTATATTCCATTGAACTAACTTGACAAACATTCGTCTTTATAACATAACGCATTTTAACCGGCCCCGATAGCTCAGTTGGTAGAGTGTCCGCTCCGGGGAACGGGAGGTCTGGGGTTCGATCCCGGGCCGCGACATACCAAAGTCGTTAAAAATGGTACTAGCTGCTCCTCGCTTGGCACTCAGATTTACGGGGAAGAGCTAGGACTGGTCGATTCAGTGTCAGGATAATGTGACTGGGTGTGGTATCATGTAATGTGTCTGGGACATGATACTTCAGTGGGGCAGCACTATAAACGTGAGCATTGAGCTCCCTGTCGCAACCAGACACCGTCGTGATATGACTGAAAAATTGTTGAAAGCGACGTTAAACCCGAATTCACACACACACACACACACACACACACACACACACACACACACACACATAACGCATTTGGAAAAAAAATGAAGCTAATCACTTGTGTTATTGCCAAAGTAAAGCATTTTGCACGTGCGGCACGGAACCTTTCCTTGCACAGTCGATATCACTAGAATCTCTATAGACATGATTAAAAGAAAGTTATAGATACTGTCCGTCGAGGAATAGTTGACAGTGACGTCACGACTTGTTTTTGTTCTGAACAATGCAAAGCTTATGGGGCTAACGGTAAAATAGCTCAAATAGTCAGCTACGTCACTGCCAGCTATTTGTTGGCAAACTATAGGTCGATGAATGTTTACTGAACACTACGTCACACGGGCCGGTCCATCTAATACCGTTATCTAGGGATGACAATGTCACCAGTGAATGCAAACTTCTTAAATAAAAGCTGAAACTCATTCTCGTGCGCAACAATAGAACAAACTGTGTGAATTATAAAAGATAGAAAATGAAAAAATATGACAAAATTGTCGAGAAGAACTGAAAACTTAAAAACAAATACCTTACGCAATAATTTGATGGTAGGCAACGTTTTGAATGTAGGTTTACTGTGCGCAAAAATGCTCGTGAATAACAAATAGCCGAGTGGTTACAGTAACAGCTCAGAATCATTGAAGTCCTCGGGGTGGTAAGGGCCTGGGGTGGAAGAGACACTTGGACGATGTAGTATTTTAATTTTTTTTTTTGCTTTTTTTCTGTATTATATTTTTCCTGTTTTTTTTTTTTCTTTTCTTATTTTACAAAAACAGTTTTGATTGTTCGGCAGTGTCGGTAGATTCATCACCCTCAGAAGCAGTCTCTGTAATCTCTAACGTTACTGTCAGAGTCCATGTGGTTAATGATTCGTTCCATTTCAACAGCGATGTCACTTTTACAAATGTCCTGTTCAGGCCCCCGCCCAATTGGGCTTGAAGATGGGCTGCACGATGCTTCCACGCAGAGCTGAAACCAACTGCACGAATATTGGTAAACTGCTTAGAGGATCTAAAAATAGAAGTGGAGGCAATGATCAGGAATCGATACAATTAACCCACAGCTCCCATCAGAGACACCCAAGGGAAAGAAACACAAACATGAAACAACAGACTCCAATGGAAACACCAACAGCGGAAAGCCAAAAGGACAGTTACTTTCCCTCAAAATGGCCAATAGGCTATCCAAACTAAAATAATATAAGTGACAAAAACACCCAAAGACAAACTAAAGCATAACAAAAATAAACCACGACAGAAGAACCGCCTTGGAACGGTCAGTGGAAACGAATTCCACTGGGGGGCTTAAATCAATTTTACGTGGCCAGAATCCTCGCCCGTCGCGATTAAGACACATAATTTGTTCAGTCCGCATGAAGGCCTCCTAAGCCTGCCCAGGCAAAGTGGTGCGAGTCGGCCCGTCCATGCTTATAAACCCTATTGGTTTCATTTGGCGACAGGGCTTGGTATGTCATTTCATCTCAATGTCAGGTAAAAGTCCCACAAAATTGGAAGAAACGTCTCCAAAATGACCAATACAGTGTTGACGGGGACGTTAAATCTCAAATCAAACAAAACAATAGTCCTGTTCAGCCTTTTCGACATGTGTTAAGCAAGCAGACCATTCTTTTTCAACAATGCTTCCAATTCCTTCTTCGATCAGAGCCTTTATATCTGCCACGCGAAGCTGAAAATTACATTGGCCAACATAGCCTTTCAAATTTCCCCATATCATCTTTTTGGCAATCAGATCAGGATGGTATGGTGAAAGCCGCAGAATTGTGTGCCCGTGTCTCTTCAAAAGCTGGTCAACTCGATAAGGAGGAGCTGGTTTATTTCGTTTGCAAAGTTCCAAAAGCTCAGGCTTGAACATTTCCTGCTACAGGTTGCATAAAACTGTGTATTAAAGGGAAAAAAAAAGAACGAAAAATAAAAAGGTTATTCAAAATTTGAGATTCGAACCTACGACCTTCGGGTAACTAGGTCGTTAAAGTTTATGCACCTAACCAATACCGCCACATCATATTCCTACAACGACATCATATCAGAATAATATACAGCAAAGATTTTGTGAATTAACCGAATGAAAAGTTGGTAACCCCTACATAACGGTTTCCGATGGAATAGTCCGTATGACGTAGTGTTCAGTAAACAGTCATCGATCTATATATGTTCAAATATTTTATGTTTTGTTATTGGGCATCGTTACTGCTGTATACGAATTAAAAAGTGGTGCGTTTTCATTTATCACGTGTATATATTAACCCTTTTTGTACTAAATGGAATCTTCCTCCTTATATAATAGCAGGAGTTCATTTCAAAATTAAGGGGTGTCAGGTTGTGTTTTCATCAAAAAATTATTTGGGAAATGGCTGAACGTTTAGCAAACAGTGGAGGCCCTGATCAGACGCCGCGTTCTGCATTGACTGATCTGGGCCTGCACTGTTTGCCAAGGTACCCCTTTAGGGTTTTCTGGTACTAAATGGGTTAAACCTGTTTGCTGTATTTTGTTGAATTGTGGTTTAACGTCCCCGCCAACACTATTAAGATCATTTTGGAGACGTTGCTTCCAATTTTGTAGGACTTTTACCCGACATTGAGATGAAATGAAATCTCAAGCCCTGTCGCCCAATGAAACGAATAGGGTTTATATGCACGCATCACTTTGCAGGCTTAGACCGTGTAGACAGTTTCAGCCCCCCCCCCCCGCCCCGCCCATAGGGGCTTGAATAAATATATGGGCTGCATGATGCTTCCACGCAGAGCTGAATCCGACCCACACACTAGTACTGGTAAACCGCTTAATGGATCTAAGCCTGTCCAAGAACCGCGGTGCGAGGCGGACCGTCCATGCTAATAGACCCTATTGGTTTCATTGGGCGACAGGGCTTGAGATGTCATTTCATCTCAATGTAGGGTAAAAGTCCCACAAAATTGGAAGCAACGTCTCCAAAATGACCTCTACAGTGTTGACGGGGACGTTAAACCTCAAATCAAACAAAAAAAAAAAAAAACAGTTTCAGCCGTGGAAGCCGGCCCCCGCCCATCGGGGCTTGAAGAAATAGACCGTCTAGACAGTTTAGCAGTACGCAAGTGAGGTCCGTTTCAGCCGTGGAAGCCGGCCCCCGCCCATCGGGGCTTGAAGAAATAGACCGTCTAGACAGTTTAGCAGTACGCAAGTGAGGTCCGTTTCAGCCGTGGAAGCCGGCCCCCGCCCATCGGGGCTTGAAGAAATAGACCGTCTAGACAGTTTAGCAGTACGCAAGTGTGGTCCGTTTCAGCCGTGGAAGCCGGCCCCCGCCCATCGGGGCTTAAAGAAATAAACCGTATAGACAGTTTAGAAGTACGCAAGTGTGTTCCGTTTCAGCCGTGGAAGCATCATGCAGCTGAATCTATTTCTTCTAGCCCCGATGGGAGGGGGCTAAGTTGGCTGCATTATCGCATGGTTTTTGTGTATAGCAAATCCCTAGCCTGTGGCTATTGTAAGTGTTAATGTGTCATATGCGAAGTGCAGAATCTTTAAATAAACGTATACGGATTGAAGCCGTAAAATGTATAGCAAATCCCTATTCTGTGGCTATTGTAAGTGTTAATGTGTCATATGCGAAGTGTAGAATATGTACATAAACGTATAGTGTATAGCAAAGCATCACGAAAACACGCGTATATAATTTTAACCTCCTCAAACCCCAGTTTTATACACTATACATTATTTTAGTATACGGGGGTATACATTATTTTAGTTATTTCTTCTCACAACACCTGGATTGTTGGTACTCGTTAGAACCGCCTTACCGAGGCGGTCATAACGTGTACCAACATTCTAGGTTTAGAGCAGAAATATGAAAAATATTGAATTTTTATAGGAAAATTTTCATATCTCGGTGGTAAGATTTTACCAATATTGAATATATTTGAATAGGCGTGGACTCTAATCAGACTGTTTGGAAGCGCAAGCGCATTCTTATCTGATTCTTCGCATGGTGCACAAACTCGGAGAACCATTTATAATTTTTACCCCCCCCCCACCCTTTATATTTTTGAACCCCTTGAACCCCACTTTTATATAGTAAAACTGGGGTTTACAGGGGTAAACCTTATTTTCCTTATTTCTGCTCTAAAATATAGATTGTATGTACTCGTTAGAACCGCCTCGACGAGGCGGTTCTAATGTGTACGCACAATCTATATCATTATTTTTCATCTAAAAATTGTCATTTTTCCGGCTTTAAAGTTTACAATGTATTTGTATAGGCGTGTTTTCGTTATGCTCGTTTTCTGTTAATCTTTTTAGTGCAAGAATCTTTGAAATACGGAAAAAAAATTGTTTGAAAGAATTACTTCCCGTGAAATGTGTTTTTCTATCCATTAAACGATCGCTAATCGCAATAGTATTCTGAGTTTGTAGTTTTTCTGTGAGAAAGGGAAGACTGTGTTTTCCTATCCATCACCTGGACAAATTCGTGAACTAGAGACCCCGACACCCCCCACCCCACACGCACAACTAAACCCCAATTTATATAAAGAAAACTGGGATTTATGGGGTAAACATTATTTTTCTTATTATTGTTCCAAGACATACATGTAGGTTGTGGGTACTCGTTCTATCGAGCACCCACAACCTATGTTTTGAGCATTGATAAGATAAATATCACGGATTTTCACCAGATTAGTAGCCTTTTTGTAGCTGTGAAAAATGACCATGTCGCACGAATGTAGGAAAGAAAGTATCAGGAAAAAAGTATCAGGAAAAAATATCGGGAAGAAAGTATCAGTTTCATGTAAAAAGGATTGTATATATATAGAATTAAGATTTTATGATGGTCCTGAATCGCTTCCTGAGTCATAGAGTAACAAGTGGGCCCCGGGGAGGGCCATTATTGGCCCCAAGGCTATAATGTGCATAATGTTGAGGGAGGTCTAAAAAGGTGAAGCTTCATACCAAATAACTACAAAGGCTAGAGTTTGAACAATCTTGGCAAATGTCCACTAGATGAAGCTATACACAAAATATCAAAGACCTGGGCCTTGCTGTTTCAGAGAAGAAGATTTTTTTGAAGATCTTCCCTATATAAGCCTATGTAAAACCAAATGGCCCCGGGGCGGTGGCATTTTTGGCCCAAGGGCTATAATTTAAACAATCTTGATAAAGGTCCACTAAATGAAGCTTCACACCAAATATCAAAGACCTAGGACTTGGTGTTTCGGAGAAAAAGATTTTCAAAGATTATCTCTACATCAGTCTATTTAAAATCCAAAGGGCCCCAGGGCTGGGGCATTTGTGGCCCGAGGGCTATAATTTGAACAATCTTGGTAGAGGCCCACTAGATGAAGCTCAATACCAAATACCAAAGACCTGGGCCTTGCAGTTTCAGAGAAGAAGATTTTTAAAGATTTCCCTATATAAGTCTATTTAAAACCAAAGGGTCTCGGGACGGGGGCATTTTTGGCCCCAGGGCTATAATTTGCACAATCTTGATAAAGGTCCACTAGATGAAAACTCACACCAAATATCAAAGACCTAGGCCTTGTTGTTTCACAGAGGAAGATTTTTAAAGATTTTCACTATATAAGTCTATGTAAAAACAAAGGGCCCCGGAGCGGGGGCATTTTTGGTCTCAGGGCTATAATTTGAAAAATCTTGGTAGAGGTTCACTAGATGAAGCTTCATACCAAATATCAAAGACCTAGGCCTAGTGGTTTCAAAGAAGGAGATTTTTAAAGATGTTCCTTATATAAGTCTATGTAAAACCAAAGGGCCCCGGAGCGGGGGCTTTTTTGGCCCCACGGCTATAATTTGAACAATCTTGGTAGAGGTCTATTAGACGGACAAAAAGTGATCCCAAAAGCTCACCTCGTCACTTCGTGACGGCGAGCTAAAAACAAATCAAAATATACAAAAGTATCCTAATCATTATATCATTGTAACGTCAGAAGCTAATATGAATAAAACTGATACATGTTTTCCTGATACTTTTTTCCTACCTAAAACTGATACTTTTTCCTACCTAAAACTGATACTTTTTTCCTACCTATAACTGATACTTTTTATGCCCCCGGAATCTAAGAGATTCGGGGGCATATAGTTTTTGGTCTGTCCGTCTGTTTGTCTGTTTGTCCGTTTGTCCGTCTGCAAAAACTTTAACATTGGGCATAACTTTTGAATGGTAATAGATAGAGCTTTCATATTTCACATGTGTATACCTTATCACAAGACCTTTCCAGTGGTACCATAATTTTTGATCTTGTGACCTTGAACTTGACCTTTGACCTATTTTTTTCAAAATTTTTAAAAACATTAACATTGGCGCTGTCCGGGGGCATCAGTGTTTCACAAACACATCTTGTTTCTACCTAAAACTGATACTTTTTTCCTACCTAAAACTGATACTTTTTTCCTACTTAAAACTGATACTTTTTTCCTACCTAAAACTGATACTTTTTGTCCGATACTTTTTTCCTGATACTTTCTTTCCGATTACCATATGTCACACGCACAGATGAGTTATCGTAATGCCGTTGCCTTGATCAGCAGGTAACCAGTCATTTCGTACAATTTTGGTCATTTCGCACCCACTTTTATTTTCAACTTAGTCAACCAAATGTTTTTGGTCATTTCATACTCAATTTTGGTAATTGCAAAAAAATAAATAGATAAACTAAATGCCAGAACAACGCCCACCTTGGCAAACAGTATCAGTACCGGCCCCGATAGCTCAGTGGTAGAGCGTCCGCTTCGGGAATGAGAGGCCGCGGGTTCGATCCCCGGCCGCGCCATACCAAAGGCGTGAAGAATGGTACTAGGAGCTCCCTTGGCAGGGGTTGTCCTAAGAAGATAAATGAAGGCAGGTAAGTATTTGTTAAAGGACACTTTGTTTGTCGCAATAAAGCTCTACAGAGCTTATGTTATTTGTTTCAGATATGCGACATTAAATAAAGCTTCTTTATCTTTTTATCATGAAAACACGCCTAGTATATAATACTGACCCACTTAAACCCAACTGTTATCTAGAGTAATAAAAATCAAAAATGAGATCCTTTAAGAGCAATGAGAACATTCATAAGAAAGAAGATGGGTCATACTACGTAGTTTCAGCTAATAAAGCCTCATCAGTGACCCTGTAATGATCCGGCAACGAAAGCCAGAGGAAATATACTGCAATTTTGCGAATTTCGAATAGGCAGTCGATTCAAAGACTGATATAAATCAAAATGAGGTCCAAATAATTAAAAACCTGTCTAGAATTTGAGTCTAAACCAATAAGTTATATATGATTTCTCAGAATATTCACGCTGAAACGGGTATAGTTTATTTCTTATTTCTGCTCTAAAATATAGATTGTGGGTACTCGTTAGAACCGCCTCATCGAGGCGGTTCTAACGTGTACCCACAATCTATATTTCGAGCAGAAATAAGAAAAGTATCACAATTTTTCATCTTAAATTTTTTTTGGCGGTAAAATTTATAATGTATTTGTATAGGCGTGTTTTCTTAATGAGATCCAGATCAGAACGCATCTGACCAGGATCTACACTGTTTGACAATTGGTTTGCATTTTTGAATCAAGTAAGTCAGAAATTGGTGTGGCTGTATTAATTTATTCAGCAGGATAGTGGCTATAGGTAATAATAGCATTCTCTAATGCTTTTGGTGTCACAGTAAAATTTCTTTATGCGTTCTGCCCAGCGGGGCTTGGAGAAATAGATCGGGCTGCATAGTGCTTCCATGCAGAGCTGAAATCATACTGGTACTGGTAAACCGCTTAGGTCTAAGCATGTCCAGGAAAAGTGGTTCGAGTTGGACCGTCTATGCATATAAACCCAAGAGGATTGTTTGGGCAGAGAGGCTTGAGATGTCATTTCATCTCAATGTCGGTTTAAAAATCCCACACCATTGGAAGCAACGTTTGCATCATGACATAAATTGTGTTGTAGGGGACGTAAAACCTCAACTTAAAATTATTTCATTAGACCATCTTTGGTACTGATCAGAAGCATCCTACCTAATTAAATTGTTGTTGCCATATCTCCTTCAAGAACTGATATGTCTAGCGGCCTTTCCTAATTAAATTGTTGTTGCCATATCTTCTTCAAGAACTGATATGTCTAGCAGCCTTTCCTAATTAAATTGTTGTTGCCATATCTCCTTCAAGAACTGATATGTCTAGCGGCCTTTCCTAATTAAATTGTTGTTGCCATATCTCCTTCAAGAACTGATATGTCTAGCGGCCTTTTGGGGGGCATTGGCAAGAAGTGTAGACCAAAATCAGACGCCGCTGAACGCAGCGTTTGATCTGGGTCTACACTGTTTGCATATATGTTTGTATAACTTACATATGCACATCAAACAAACCAAACCTGACACCCCTGTAATAGAAATTGGATCAATCCGAAACTTGTTATGGGGAAGATTCCATTGTCATATAAGGGTTAATGAACATTGGTCAAAGATTTTGACTAAATAGCATATGCCACCAGGGAGTGGTCAGAGATCCCCAGCAGGCACACGTCGCTAGGACAACGTCAGATCATGACGTTGCACCGACGTAGATGTAACGTTACCTAAACGTTATGACGTTGAACCGACGTTGATGTGACGTGTGCCTGCTGGGGAGTTCAATACGATAACACACCCATATGGCATAGGTTGTGGGTGCTGATTGAGGCGGTTCTTACGAGTACCCAGAACCTATGTCTTGTACCCACAACCTATGTCTTGGAGCAGAAATATGCAAACGGCCCCGCCCATCGGGGCTTGAAGAAATAGATGGGCTGCATGATGCGTCCACGCAGAGTTGAAACACCAATACTGGTAAACCGCTTAGAGGATCTAAGCCTGCCCAGGCAAAGCGGTGCGAGTCGGGCCGTCCATGCTTATAAACTCTTTTTCCTTTATTTGGCGATAGGGCTTCAGATGTCATTTCATCTCAGTGTCGGGTAAAAGTCCCACAAAATTGGAAACAACGTCTCCAAAATGACCTAAACATTGTTGACGAGGACGTTAAACCACTTATCAAACAAACGAGAATTAACCGAAATAAGGTATACCCCCGTTAACCCCAGTTTCCGCTATATAAAGTGGGGTTTGATGGGGGGTGGGGTAAATTTCACGTGATGGATACAATAAAAGTTCTGACAAACGGCATAGATCCTGATGACAAGGCTCAAACCTGTCTACCCTGTTCGCTATGTTAAGGTGTCCAAGTCTGTAGGAAACATAGGGTTGGAACCTTCCATCATTTTTCCTTTGTAAATGCCAGCTGAAACATAATACACATTACCCAGCAGGCACATGGCTTAATTGTGACGTTACATCAACGTCAGTACAACATCATGACGTTAATGCAACGTCAAATCAACGTCGGTGAACGTCATGACGTTGATTTGACGTTGCCGTAGCGACGTGTGTCTGCTGGGTAGGCAGTCAGTTAATTTGGGGATCACATTGCGGTATTACACCCTATAAAGTGCATTTTTCACATCTCCAAAATGGCTACTTTTCTGATGAAAATCCGTAATATTTTTCCATTAAATACTGCAAACATAGGTTGTGGGTGCTCGTTAGAACCGCCTCAATGAGGCTGTTCTAACGAGTACCCACAACCTATGTTTTGGAGCAAATATAAGAAAAATAATGTATACCCCCGTAATCCCTAGTTTTCTCAATATGAAGTGGGGTATAGCGGACTTGTTCACGTGATGATAACGTTGGAGTCGCATTAATGAAAATTACTGTGACAATTCTTGACAATTCAATCTTTGGATGTCTAGTCCGGCCTGGTTCTGTCTGATTTGTTTGTTTGATTTGAGGTTTAACGTCTCCGTCACCACTGTAAAGGTCATTTTGGAGACGTAGCTTCCAATTTTGTGGGTCTTTTGGTTTTGGTTTGCCTGAAGTGTTATGTCATAGGAGTTTATTAGGTCAAGAGACGCCAGACCAGGCCAGGCCAGGCCAGAAATTAGAACATGCCCATTTTAGCTAGGTCGGCCTAATTAATGGGGATTAACAGATGTGATATTCAGCAGTACGAAAATAGTCTGGTAGAAGTCATAGCCTGAACTAGAAATACCAAATTACCGACAGATTGCCTCTGTAAGCGATTTACAATTTTCGAGGGTGCATGAAAAACTTGTTGTGCAATTAATTCTAACACAGCGCGCCTATATAGGCAATGCAAAATAACTGTGTTTTATTCTGCAACAAATCACAGCTCGGAAGAGCGTGACGTGTGACGTCATTAAAAACTTCAAATTTATGACGTCACTAGTCGATTTACTTGACGTTAGACGGTGTAACGTCATTTTCTCGCATGAAAACGTAAGAAAAGGATATAAATGCATGTGTTTCAGTCGATAATTTTAGCGGGATTTCTTCTAACAATGGCGAAAAGTTGTGAGATTTTGAAGGAAACAACAACATTATTGCCGATTTTCAGCGTGTTAGAATCGAAATTGATCAGCTTTTGTCTGTGATTTGTTGAGTAATAAATCACAGTTTGTCGGTCAGTTGTAAGAAGACAAATCACGCGCGCTACGCGCTTGTGATTTGTCTACTTTACAACTGACCTCCAAACTGTGATTTATTACACAACAAATCACAGCTAGAGCTCATCTATTTCTTAATCAACGACGTTATATGATAAAAAATACTTATGTTGTTTATTGACAAAGATCAACATTTGACTAGGTGTATTTTAACCTTTACACTGCTGAATAGATTAATTTAGCCACATCCATTTCTTATTCTCAACCATTCTAATCATTTAATATAGTTTACTTGATCAATTCACAAACAGCATCAAAGTGTAGATCCTGATCAGATGGATGGATTCAGAAGCCATCTGATCTGGATCTACAGTTTGCAATGGTGTTGGTTGGCTTCTTCGGCAGGATAAGGGTTATTCATGTTCTGTTATGTAAATAGCTCGGTCTACAAGTCTCAAATGTTTTGGCAAGTGAAACATTTCTATCACTAGAGTACATGTACATAATATCATCACATGAACAAGTCCGTGAAATGAACACTCCACCCCCAAACCCCACTTTATAGAAGACGGTTCTAATGAGTACTCATAGGGCAGGCCCAGATCCGACCCGACGCCACATCTCGTGGTCCTCGTTTGCAAAACGTTCTGTCATTTTTAAATGAATTGCTAAAATTGCCTAAAATTTCAAATATATTCCCGGCTATATAAATGGTGGAATATTTTGTACCAAACAGGCTAATACGATAATACACCCGTGCTACAGTCCCCATAATGGAAAGCCGTGCTAGTCGGACCGTCCATGCTTATAAACCCTATTGGTTTCATTGGGTGGTAGGGCTTGAGAAGTCATTTCATCTCAATATCGGGTAAAAGTCCCACAAAATTGGAAGCGACGTGTCCAAAATGAACTTTACAGTGTTGACAGGGACGTTAAACCTCAAATCAAACAAACAAACACGTTAAACACTAATGTTTATTGTTGTATCATATGCTCAGATACTTCACGAAAGCCTTCGATAGTTTGACATGGTAACATATGGGCCCCATGGTGGAACTAAAGGTCCAAGTGGGCCAGGCATCGCTCATGGTTCGGAGATTTTCAAGACAGCCAGCATGACAACCATCTTGGATAATAGAACAAAACAATATGAGCCAGCGCATGACAAAACCTACAATAACACATGTGCGCCCAACGAAGACTCAGATCAGCCTGCGCATCCGCGCAGTCTGATCAGAGTCTTCGTTGTGCGCTCTAATGATAGCTAAGGGCCCAGTGCTCCTTCATGCAGTAAGAGAAGTCTCTGGTTAGACTACATGTTTATGGATGCGCAGGCTGATCTGAGTCTTCGATTGGCGCACATGTCTTACTGTTGGTTTTATCGTGCGCTGGCTCATATCAGCAATTCTGAATCTCCATGTCACCCCAATGCCACCCATGATGTTTCAGTACGATCCAGCCAATGGTTCGAGAGATGTTGCGTAACGTAATCACCACACGTTGTTTGAGAGATGTTGTGTAACGTAACCACCACACGTTGTTTGAGAGATGTTGTGTAACGTAACCACCACACGTTGTTTGAGAGATGTTGTGTAACGTAACCACCACACGTTGTTTGAGAGATGTTGTGTAACGTAACCACCACACGTTGTTTGAGAGATGTTGTGTAACGTAATCACCACACGTTGTTTGAGAGATGTTGTGTAACGTAACCACCACATGTTGTTTGAGAGATGTTGTGTAACGTAACCACCACACGTTGTTTGAGAGATGTTGTGTAACGTAACCATCACACGTTGTTTGAGAGATGTTGTGTAACGTAACTACCACACGTTGTTTGAGAGATCTTGTGTAACATTATCACCACACGTTGTTTGAGAGATCTTGTGTAACGTAATCACCACACGTATTTGTGCTCATGATCTATAGTTACTATCTAATTCTATTGTTAGCCCTTCTCTTGCTGAATATTCAGATTAGCCACACCCATTTCTGACATTGAACCAATCAGATTACTTGATGTATTTTATTCCTACAAATTCATAAATTGTAGTCAAACAGTGTAGATCCTGATCAGATGGCTTCTTCAGAAGCCATCTGATCAGGATCCACACTGTTTCCAAAGATAGGGGTTGTGGTGAACAGCATGACAAGAGTTAAAACTTTGCGTTGTGTTTTGTTTCTCTGATAAAAGACTTAGTCCATTTCTAAAAATGTTCTTTAAAAGGGTTATCCTTTTTTAAAAGTTTCTATATTTATTTACAACCCATATTATACAGTTAGTATTCAGAGCCCTGATCAACGCTCTGAATCCCCAAAACTATCCACGAAGTGGACTGTCTGAATTCTCAAGTTAGTTTATACTAATTTATTTTAGTGCGATGAAAGCTTCAAACTTATTGAATCGCTCTCGAATATAGGGATCAACCATGGTTTTTCATGTATTAACATTCGCCGGGTCCCGAGGAAGCTGTTTGAACATGAGGCCGCTAGGCCAAATGTTCAAATATCTTCAGGGGGATCCGGCAAATGCTTATGCAATGAAATAGCCATGGATGATCGTTGTTCTTGCATTACTTACGATTCCGACAGCAAAGTGTGACGAAAACGCCCAAAAGCTCCATATGAACACCATATAAAATCTTCGAATGCGACCGGCAAACCAACATGGCAGATAGTTCAGAAACTTGTTTACAATGACGTTGTTACGCAGTAACACTCTGACGTCATCATAGAAGCCTAAAACGCTGCGTTCAGAGCCATAACGTTACGTCGCTCAATGTAACGTAATCAAAGCATGCGCAAGTCCCGTCTTGTGATACCAAAAACTCAAACTCCATGTTCAAACAGCACGCGAATTTCATGATTTGAACATGGTTTTTGCTGTTTGTGCACGGCTTTAGGTCTACAGCTATGCGCATAGATATTTATGCAAGAACACTCATTCCGGGTGTTTTCACGCGCGCGAGTGGCTTTTTACACCACTGCTACCCATTTACACCTAAGTGGAGTTGGATAGTGTCATTACGTGTCTTTCCAAGGACACGCCTCGATACCGGTGACCGGATTCGAACGCACAACCTCTCGATCATAAGTCGAACGCGTTAACCACTGCGCTATCGAGGCTGAATTCTCAAGTTAGAAGCCAACCAACATGATCAGAGGCGCAGTATACAGAACAGTAAAATGTCAGTAGACACCTGCATAGCTAACTAATAACAAAATCTGATGTAACTGCAGTTTCCTAGGTAATACGTGCAATTATTGTCATAAACAGTTTAACATTTGATAATATCTGCTTTGTATCTCAAACGGTCTGCACTCTCAGTGTACTCATCACGTGCATATGGTTAATTGACATAATCATAAAAACATACTTCTATGTGGTAAACAAATTCCTAAATGATTGACATGATTGCTAAATAGTCTGTTATATAACTTACCTGGAAATGTTAAATACACTAAATTCACATAGTTATGTAACCATACTGATAATGAGCCAATAGTCTGTTATTATAACCTTATGTTTTGAATAACTTCCAAGTCACATGTAAGTCCTAAAGTACATTCTTGCATTTTATACACAGTTATAGAAATGCTATTTCGGAGTATTGACATGAAGCTCTGATATAAAACAGCTTCAACTAAAATGTTTCTCCCATATTTACGGCCTCACCAACACTGTTAGATCATACTAGGTTTCTAAACTTACGGCCCTTTCAATAGTTTTTCGGTCATACTATTCCTGTACAAACATGACTACAGTCGAATTTCGATGGCTCGAACCACTTTCGGACCATGAAAATTTACTCGAGACAGCGGTAGTTCGAGCCACAGAAGGATACTATTAGTGCCATACCAGGAGGCATAATGGAGATAATCGTGGACATCTTTTCGGTGTTCTATATTATAAAAGTACGTTGTGTGTACTCATTAGAATCGCCTCATCGAGGCGATTCTAATGAGTACACACAGCATACATTTGCAAGATAAATGAAGAAAATCTTCCTAAATTACCCCTATATCGTATATAGAGGAACTCCCTGCGGACTCAAGAACTCATTCGACTCATCCATGGTAAACGAGCCATCGGAGTTCGAGCCATCGAATCTTTACTGTATGTTAGTTATTTTAAGAGTTTCAAGATGGCCACCACGGCGGCCTTCCAGGATATCGTAACGGAACAATTTTATCAAATTTGAATCTCCTAGTCCCCCCGATTCCTCCCATCAAGTTTCAGCTCGATATGGCCTTTGATTTGGCAAGAGATATTGTTTGTAGAACTTCCAGATGGCCATCTTGAATATCGGAATTGAAAGATTTTAGTGAATATGAATTTCCATTACACCCTGATCCCCCATCCCCTCTAAGTTTCAGCTCAATCCCACCTTTGGTACGGGAGAAGAATGATGTCTTTGAAGAAATTCAAGATGGCCGCAATGGTGACCATTTTGGACATTAGAATGAAACAATTTTAACCAATCAAAATCTCCATGTCACTGAATATGTTCTATAAAAGGGTTATCATTTGAAAGCAAGGAATACATCACAGAACTCAAAAATATGGAGTGTACAAGATTTTCTGGGCCAGACTAGATACTTTCGGCCAATTAGGCCTCATCAGTGACCCTCAGATATTTTCAAAATTCCACAATGGAACCAATGATCCAAAAGTACAAGTAAATATAAACTACACTATGATGAAGGGCGGGGAGACTTTTTACGGCCGCCACACACCAGCTGTAGTGACGTTTAATTTGTTCTATAAAAGGGTTATCCTTTGAAAGCAAGGACTACATCACAGATCTGTAAAATATGGAGTGTGCAAGTTTTTCTGGGCCAGACTAGCTAGTTTCGGCCAATTATGCCCATCAGTGACCTTCAGATATCAGACAATGGAATCAATAATTCCGAAGGACAAATAAATATAAACTACACTATGATGAAGGGCAGGGAGACCTTTCAGGGCCGCCACACATTCCCTTAACACCAGCTGTAGCGACGTTAAATATGTTCTATGAAAGAAGCCTCCCATCAAGTTTCAACTCGATCTGAACTTTGGTTTGGTAGGAGGAATCGCTTGAAGAATTTCAAGATGGTCGCTATTGCAGCCATTTTGGAAATCAAATCGGAACGATTTTAGCAAATCTTAATCTCCACGTTGCCTCGATGCCTCCGATCAAGTTTCAGTTTGATCCAACCTTTGTTCAGGAGGAGATGTCCTTTGAATTATTTCAAGATGGCCACCATGACAGCCATCTTGGATAACGGAACAGACTGATTTCAGAAATTCTGAATCTCCATGTCACCCTGATGCCTCCCATCAAGTTTCAGCTTGATCCAACCTTTGGTTCGGGAGATGTTGTTTAAGAGGTTTCGAGATAGTAGCCATGTCAGCCATCTTAGATATCAGAACGGTAGAATTTTAGCAAATCTGAATCCAATGCCAGCACAAAGCCCAGCTCAATCCGACCTTTGGTTCTGGAGAAGATGTCGTTTGAAGAATTTCAAAATGACCGCCAAGTCACCCATGTGTCTCCTATCAAGTTGCAACTCAATGCGACCTTTGGTTCAAGAGGAGATGTCGTTGAAAGAATTTCAAAACAGCCGCCAAGTCACCCATGTGTCTCCTATCAAGTTGCAACTCAATGTGACCTTTGGTTCAAGAGAAGATGTCGTTGGAAGAATTTCAAAATGGCCGTCAAGTCACCCATGTGTCTCCTATCAAGTTGCAACACAATGTGATCTTTGGTTCAAGAGGAGATGTCGTTGGAAGCATTTCAAAAGGCCGTCAAGTCACCCATGTGTCTCCTATCAAGTTGCAACACAATGTGATCTTTGGTTCAAGAGGAGATGTCGTTGGAAGCATTTCAAAAGGCCGTCAAGTCACCCATGTGTCTCCTATCAAGTTGCAACACAATGTGATCTTTGGTTCAAGAGGAGATGTCGTTTGAAGCATTTCAAAAGGCCGTCAAGTCACCCATGTGTCTCCTATCAAGTTGCAACACAATGTGATCTTTGGTTCAAGAGGAGATGTCGTTGGAAGCATTTCAAAATGCCGTCAAGTCACCCATGTGTCTCCTATCAAGTTGCAACACAATGTGATCTTTGGTTCAAGAGATGTTGTTGGAAGAATTCAAAGATGGTCGCCATGGTAGCTATCTTGGATATGGTAACGGACCGATTTTAAATTTATAAATATATGCCCAGGAAAATCCACAATCAAAGATAACAGCCTACCATAGGTACCAAATCTGAATCTCTATATCGCCCGACACCTCCCATCAAGATTCAGTTTGATCAAACCTTTGGGGTAGGAGGAGATGTCATTTGGAGAATTTCAAAACTGCCACCATGACAGCCATCTTGGATACCAGAAAAGAACGGTTTTAGCAAATCTGAATCTCCATGTCACTCTGAAGCTTCTCAACAAGTTTCAGCTCAATCAGGCCTTTGGTTCGGGAGATGTCGTTTGAAGAATTTTAAAATGGCCACGATGGCGACCATCTTGCATATCGGAATGAAATGTTTATAGCAGATTTGAATATCTGTGTCACCGCGATGCCTCGCACCAAGTTCAAGCTTAATCAGATATTTGGTTCTGAAGATCTCGTTTGAAGAATTTCAAGATGGTTACCATGGTGTCAATCGGAATGATTAAGCAAATCTGAATCTCGGTGCCCCCTGATCATTGCGATAACCCACCCGTGTGACATAGTGCATTTTTTCACATCTCCAAAATGGCTACTTTTCGGATGAAAATCCATATGTTTCGTATTTGTACTGCAAACATAGATTGTGGGTTCTCGTTAAAACCGCCTCATTGAGGCGGTTCTAACAAGTACCTCAACTTATGTCTTGGAGTAAAAACAAGACAAATAATGTTTACCCCCGTAAACCCCAGTTTTATCTTTACAAATTTAAAGGATCACTTTGGGTCACGCCAGTCGAAATTCCGCCATCGGACATGTGACTCACATCACGTGAACAAGTCCTTAAATAATCACCCCACTACTCCTAGGGCTGGGTTTTCGGAGCTGAAAAGATAATCGATTATCATTCCTGTCATTGTGGTCGAGAATCGATCATTAATCACAGAAGATTTGGTCATAATTTCACCTGTGTTACTTTCTGTCTGAGCATGACTACTACCATTTGCTGTACTTTGCCATATGTATTTGAACAGGCAGGCCTGAACAAACAGTGAAGACCCAGATGAGACGCCGCAGAATGCGGCATCTCATCTGGGTCTGCACTGTTTGCCACTCATACAGCTCTTTTAGGCACAGTTTTGGGTAGTAAGCTTTACTTATCAAATAATCGATTGCAAGCAAATCAGTAATCATAATCATTTTTGTGGAATTTATCGATTGAATAATCGATTATCCGATTAACCGTGCCAGCCTTAACTACACCCCCATGTTACAACGCATAATGTAGTAATGTAGTAATTTCTTCATTTTGAAATTTTTACTACATTATGCGTTGGCATAGTCGACGCGAAATGAAATAAAATGTCGTTTTTACTTCATTATGCGTCGATACTAAGAGGTTTGAGCAAAATGAAAGAATTATTTCATTTTGCGGCGATGGGTGGCATACTTAATTTTACTTCATTATGCGTCAACAGTTTGTTTGTTTGATTTGAGGTTTAACGTTCCCGTCAAGACTATTTAGGTCATTTTGGAGACATTGCTTCAAATTTTATGGGACTTTTACCCGATATTGAGATGAAATGACATCTCAATCGCTGCCGTCCAATTAAAAGCAATAGGGTTTATATGCATGGATGGGCCGACTCGCAGCAGTTTTCCTGGACAGGCTTAGACCTTCTAAGCAGATTACGAGGACTCATGTACGGGCGGTATCAGCTCTGCGTGGAAGCATCGTGCAGCCCATCTATTTATACCCCCGACATACGAAGTATGCAAGGGGGTATATAGTTTTTGTCCATTCTGTCTGTCTGTCTGTCTGTCTGTCTGTCTGCCTGTCTGTCTTTTGTTTGATTTGTTTGATTTGAGGTTTAACGTCCCCGTCAACACTATTTAGATTTTAATTCTACTGGCTTAATCAAATACAATGAAATTCCACTATTAAGACCACCTAAAATTAATACAAATTTTGTTTTTAAAGCATATTTGGAAGGTTAAAGCTACATTTTCTTTGTGATTTTGACCTTCAGTGTGCTTTTGTGGAAGACCGTCTTTTGGACTGTTCAACTGTGGTCTTAAAGACCACTTTTGAACCGTCTCAAATGTGGTCTAAATTGTAGGAATTTA
Source organism: Lucinisca nassula (assembly GCA_963580285.1). Classification (NCBI taxonomy): domain Eukaryota; kingdom Metazoa; phylum Mollusca; class Bivalvia; order Lucinida; family Lucinidae; genus Lucinisca; species Lucinisca nassula. The sequence goes on from OY757017.1 coordinate 19,010,232, forward strand.
ACTGTATTGCTTCCTAAGTCTTTTCGAAGACAGCTATGTTCTACCATCATTACTTCATTATGCGTCGATATGGTGCATATCAACGCGAAATGAAATAATTTTTTTACTTCATTTCGCGTCGACTATGCCAACGCATAATGTAGTAAAAAAAATCAAAATGAAGAAATTACTACATTACTACATTATGCGTTGTATCACCCCCACTTTATATAGAGGATCTTACATGAGTGGTCGTGCATTATTGAATTTATTAAACGAATTGAGGAAAAGGAGTAAAATGCAAAGCTTTGACGAGCATTTTATCCCTTTTTATCAACGAGTTTAATAAATTCAATACATGAGCACGAATGTAAGATTCTATTTATCATATGGCATTTAAAACGCATTTTATTCACGATTTGTTTACAAAATGTCAACATACCGCCATTAGTAAACGCGACGTCGTTAAGGACGTCGCACATGTAACGTTTTGGGGCGTATCTAGCTAATTTGCATATTTAATCCTCTAGTGGATTATCGAATTTATTAAATGACATTATTACACTCTCAGACGCGACGTCATATGATAAATAGAGAAAACGGTATACATTATTTTTCTTATTCCTGCTCCAAGATATAGGTTGTGGGTACTCGATAGAACCGCCCACAATCTACGCTCGCAGTATAAATAAGAATCATAACAAAAAAGCCAAGATGGAGATGTGAAGAAATGCACTTTGTTGCACGTATGCGTTATTGTAATGAGATCAGATTGCACATTGTGGCGCAGTCTACTCAGTGTCTTCATTACGAAATCACACCCATGCGACGTAGTGCACCTCCAAAATGGCTACTTTTCTTATGAAAATCCGGGATATTCGTCTTAAAGGTTTTTCTATTTTTAACTCTGGCGGCCATCTTGTTCATAAGAGCAGAATGGCTTGAGCAAATTTAGCTGAGGGTGATCATAGAAACATTCAGGTGAAATTATTTCAAAATCCGTTCAGTGGTTAAGAAGGATAAGTCCTTGAAAGTTTTTTTTTTTTTAGCTCTTGTTTATCCGAGCACAATGGTTTGAGCTAATTTGGTACAGGGTCACCCAAGGACATTCCTATGAAATTAATTCAAAATCACTTCATTGATTAAAGTGAAGAAGACGTTACAAGATTTTTTTTTCTATTTTTAGCTCTGGTGGCAATTTTGTTCAACCCAATGGAAAGGTTAATTTTGGTAGAGGGTCAACAAGGAAGATTTCTGTGAAATAATTTCAAAATCAGTTCACTGGTTAAGGAGAAGTCATTTAGATGTTTTTCTATCAAGCGCTCTGGCGGCCATCTTGTTCATTCGAGCAGAACGGTTTAAGCAATTTTCGCAAGGAGTCAACCAAGGAATAGTCCTTTGAAATAACTTAAGTTTGAAATTGAGCCAGTGGCCTAAGGAACAGTTTCGGAAAATAATTTCAAAATCTGTTCAGCAGTTAAGGAGGATATTCTTTTAAGTAAATTGTCGATTGATGAGAAGTCATTTACAGGTGTTTTTTTTTTCTATTTTAGCTCTTGCAGCATTCTTGGGAAATAGCTTGTATTCTGTTGCAGCAAGCGAGGGGCGATGACTGCCAGATAACACCTGAAATACACTCTTATTGATTATGCACCATTGATTCTTGGGAAATAGCTTGTATTCTGTTGCAGCAAGCGAGGGGCGATGACTGCCAGATAACACCTGAAATACACTCTTATTGATTATGCACCATTGATTCTTGGGAAATAGCTTGTATTCTGTTGCAGCAAGCGAGGGGTGATGACTGCCAGATAGCACCTGAAACACACTCTTAATGATTATGCACCATTGCACAGCTTACCAAAATTAAGCAAATCACCCTTAAGTTAACTCCCATCATGCTGTTCACAACAACCTCTATCTTTGGAAACAGTGTAGATCCAGATCAGATGGCTTCTGAAGAAGCCATCTGATCAGGATCTACACTGTTTGACATTTAATTTATGAATTTGTAGGAATAAATTAAATAAAGTAATCTGATTGGTTCAAAGTCTGAAATGGGTGTGGCTAAACTGAATATTCAGCAAGAAACGGGTTAAAGGTGCTATAAAAAGGACAGTCCCTTGAAAGCAAGGACCCCCCGCACACTGTAATGTGCAGGGAAACGAACTTGCGGACTCACTTTCCAAAGATGCTCTGTCCCGGGGAAAGGAACGCGAATACCTTCCCATACCCCATGAGGTTTATTCAATCATAAAAGCAAACATAAAACCGGAATGGACGCGTATATGGCAAGTACATCACGGTTTAAGACACTCAATCAGTCAATCACTGACCCCGAAATTAACACAATACAGCGACAGCAGAAAGCTTGACCGTATATACACAAGACGGAGACTCGAGGTCAATGGTCTAAAAGCACACAATGTCTTCTACGGCAAGGCCGACCCAATATGCGGACACTGTGGCGGGGTCGAGTGCGTAACACGCAACCTCAAAGAGTGCCCAGCACATCGCACAGCCAGAGGAGAACTAAGGAGACAACTGACTGCAGTGGGATATCAAGGGGATATGGGCGCGATCTCACTCTTAAACTTAGAGGGACGCGATGTTCCGGTTCATAGAAAACAAAAATAAAAGGGACATAATATACGAATATAACAAGCGCGCGCAACGTGAAATAATATTCGCACAGTACTGCTCGCCACATCCAAAGTGAGGGAAGACAAGAGACATGTCAACTAAGACCGGACGGACGGCGCCGGAAGTCAGACAAAAACGCGTAAAGACGCAGCTTTAACACCACATTACATCGCACTTGAGACACTACTAACCAAAAAGGGCCGAAGTGATCAAAGGGCGGCCGTTTCACGGCGAAAAGGGGAACAAAGTCAACGATAGGCACTGTGGTTGCGGCCTTGGCTTTGCACTTAGGGGTGCCTGCCGGTGACAGCGATCCCTGGATCACTGTGAGAAGACCATGACAGAACGGGGCATCGACCCACCATAAGGAAAATCCATAGCCCCGAACAACCCTCCCGAGGGGGTGTGGCAAGCGAGAGGTTAGGACGAGGTGTAGCGTTGTAGTTGGGGCTCCCTGGCTTTGCACTTATCGGCGCTGCACTAAAATCCTAGCTGATCAGGAGCCACACAGCCCGAAAGAGGACCACACGAGAGCGCGTCAGTACAGGGCATGGATCCACCACAACGGAAATCCATCACACAACCACTTCTGAGGGGGTGAGGTAAACGGGAGGTTAGGACGGGATGTAACGCTGTGGTTGCGGTCCTTGGACTTTGCATTTAGGAGCGTCGCATCAAAATCCTGGCTGATCGGGAGCCACACAACCCAAAGGAGAACGGCACAACAGCACACTAGCAAAAAAACGCCTCTCCTTCAGGAACGCATATAGAAAAGTGGGACAGAAATAAGAAACAATACTCCTTCCCGCATCTTTATTTTTTCTTCTTCGCAACTTTCGCTTTCGGATAAACTTAGAACTGTACATTGTAAGGTAACCCAAACGGAATGATCTGGGGGTCCTCGAAAGGACCCTATTGTAACACCTGACTAGCAGGGAAACCGCAGAAACGCCCTCTTTAAGCACACATGGTATCTCTTCTGGCCTTCCTTGGACAAATGAACACGGTCCCTGTCATAGTGCCTGTGGAGGTGGCCATCGCTGCCCCAAATTTGTACTCGGAAAAATGCCTATGCAAAACCAAATGGCCCCGGGGCTATATAAATCTATGTAAAACCAAAGGGCCCCGGGGTGGGGGCATTTGTGGCCCCAGGGCTATAATTTGAACAATCTTGGTAGAGGTCCATTAGATTAAGCTTCATACCAAATTTCAAAGTCCTGATCCTTGCGGTTTCAGAGAAGAAGATTTTTAAGGATTATCCCTATATAAGCCTATGTAAAACCAAAGGGCCCCGGGGCGGGGCCACTTTTGACCCCAGCACTATAATTTGGATCATCTTGGTAGGGGTCCTTTAGAAGAAGGTTCATACCAAATATAAAAGACCTAGGACTTGTGGTTTCAGAGAAGAAGATTTTTTAAGTTTTGGGTGAAAAAAATCTATTTTTGGCTCCTGTGACCTAGATGTGCAACGGACCGGAACCATTTGAACAACTTTGAAAGGGGACCACCTAAGAATCATTTCTGTGAAGATTGGTCAAAATCCGATCAGTGGTTTAGGAGGAGATGTCGTTTAAAGAAATTGTTTACGGACGCACGGATGGACGCACGCACGCACGCAAGAAGAAGAGTTTTCTTCCAAAAAGCGAATTCAAACATTTCCACTGAAAATATGAAACATAAAATACAAGATCGCATAGGAGCGCTCGAATGCGCACGTGCGCAGGCGGGCGCTTGTATGCGTCCTGCATGATTATAACAATTTGTACTAACTACCTTGCTAACGAGATCGGCACACGTTGTCTCGGGCCCCCTAATGGCTAAGAAGAAATACACATTCCTTCTCTATGGTGCCATCCTTCACTTAGGATGCGACAATGATATGCAAAGATGGCGGCTCAAATTGACCCACTTACGGTCTCACAGAACACGGCATTCTACGTCGAGGAGGGCACCACTTTTTCATAACTTAAGACGGCAAATGCAGAAATGGGGATTGATCTATTCTCCACATCCTCTGCGATATAAGTCAGCCACTCACTGAAATAAATACGAATTCGAGCTCGAGATGGCAGAGACCGGCACAATATGTTATATTTTGTATGTACAGAATAAACAAAATTCACAAAATATAATCTACAAGCACAATCTTACAGGTACAAAAACTGTCCATCCCAGCAACTGCGAGCGAGTGGACTTGCCCCAAAACGACCAACAATCTTTAAAGCACAAGAAAACAAGTAAGACAGGTCCGTGGCGGAGTAAACACATCGGCCCGCATATATACTTAATAAGTAAACCACTCAATAAGCTGGGGAAACAGACCAAACAATGTAAAAATGTACATACGTTACATAAATATACAAAACCCAAATAAAAAATAAACAAAAATACCAATATCAAAATTGATACAAAAAGCGTAGACGACATCCATAGACAGGGTGCTGGCGTGACGGTGTAGGTGCTGCTGATCTGATTACACAGCAGCTACAAGCTAGAAGAAGAAAGAAAGAAATGGATGGACTCTACAAACCCCCACTTTTCTCTTTCTCTCCATTTTTTTTCTCCTAACCGGCAGGCACATGGCAAGATTGACATCATATAGACGTAGTTACGCCTGTACAGCGTCCTGTTGACATCGGTGCTGCGCCGCGGCGCTGTGCCGGCGGTGACCTGGCACTGCCAAAGCGACATGTGCCTACCGGGTAAAAAAAATCACACTTATAGCCCCTCAAATCCCACAGCACGCTTTCCTCAACCCTTCCACACCTTCTCCCATATCCCTCGCCCACCAGTCCCCCACCCTCCTCATCGCACCCATTTGTTTTTATTTGTTTTTATCTTCTATTTTTTTTTTCTCCTCACCGCACTCCCCGTGCATGTGTATGCAAGAGCAGTGTGTCCACATGCATGCATGCAATTATGCACGCAAGCATGTGCATCCGCGTATGCCCATGTGTAAGTGTATGCATGAGAACGGATGCATAGGCGAAAGAATATGTATGATAAAGTAGGTGTATGGAATGAAAGCGTATGTATGCACAGCTAAACAAACATCTAACAATCCGACCTCCCGCACAACAAAGTGCACAGCGAGCGGTCAGCGGCGTGTGATATAAAACATCTGCAGTCACTTAGCAGCACAACAATAACTAGAAATGTGTCAATACAACACAAATGCCCCCGCCCAGGGACCTAACTCACCCCATCACCTTAAGGTCATGCGAAAGGGGCGGGGTTATGGCTGAATGAAACTTCTGACATGTATCTATCATCATTCCAAATATGAAGCAAATCCATCACATGGTTCAAGAAATATGAGCTCTTAAAAAAAAAATTCTATGTCTGTGACCTTGACCTTCAGTTAAGGGGTGGGGGTATGGCTCAATGAAACTTTTGTTTGACCTGCAACTATTGTCATACCAAATATGAAGCAAATCCATTATAGGGTTTGGAAAATATAAGCTATTAACATACTTAATTTTGAAATTTTTTATGTCTGCGACCTTGCCCTTGAAGTCATAGGCATTGGTGGGGGTATTACTGAATAAATCTTTTGACCTGCATCTATCATTAAACCAAATATGAACCAAATGAATCATAAAAGTTAAAGTTCAACGTGGTACAAATACCTTAACCTGAGTGTTAAACATTAAACATTTCTAAGTCCGTGACCTTGACCTTGAGACCATGGGTAGGTGTGGGGGTATTGCTGGATAAAACTTTGGACCCATATCTATCATCATACTAAATATAAACCACATCCATTGCATTGTTTGAAAAATATGAGCTCAAGTTCTACCCTGACCAAAAACCTTAACCTGAGTCTTAAACATTAAAAATTTCTAAGTCCGTGACCTTGACCTTGAGACCATGGGTAGGTGTGGGGGTATGGCTGGATAAAACTTTGGACCCATATCTAGTATCATACTAAATATAAACCACATCCATTGCATGGTTTGAAAAATATGAGCTCAAGTTCTACTCTGACCAAAAACCTTAACCTGAGTCTAACAGGATCGCGTACGTACGTATTACGTACAATTTTTCGTACAGAAGGACGTGCATTCGGACACCAGTACGCACGTACGGAAAACCGAAAAACTCTATGCCCCCGGCATCATCCGATGCGGGGGCATAAAAACAACAGAGGATATATTAACCACACAAGGGCTAAAAACTTTACATCTCTAATCCCCAGATTGGACACGTAACATGAAACGTGTGCAGCAATCTTTAGACACGTCTTCCAGCAATCTTTAGACACGTCTTCCAAATCGCAATGAAACTTTCAATCAAAATAACTGGTGAACGATCCCCTTAATGTTAAGTTCAAACTCGGAGCCTATCCTGTTACACAAAAAACAACCCACCGCCCTTTGCGGCAGGCCGCACAAACTAAAGGCACAACACTGCTAAAACTTAAATGCAGTGCAATCATGGAGCCAAAACCTTTAGAATGGAGTTCCAAATTATTACAACTAATCTACGTTGCACAAAAAAAAACAAAGGCTCACATTGGAACTGTTCAACATACCCACAGCTCACGAAAGAGAAAGCACGCCTTGCCCAGAAACTCCAACAATTTAAGATGCCCTTAAGCGACAGGACACATGCACCCCTGAAGCAAACGGGAAGACAAAATATAAGCCCCCCACCCGAGACCTGGAAAGGTCACGGCACCGTCTCACACACATCTCAGGTCGGAGCGTGGCGAATGGCTTCAGGGCAAGGGGATGTCCGTTGGCTCGGAGACACCTAGGACGTGAGGCGACAAACTCCACCTACAGGACCCTTTCCTGCTCTGACACGGTTCGGCATGTTGGCAAACAAAAATTATAACGTCAAGCAGAAAACAATATTGACCGACTTCGGCGGACTTACGAAAGACACGGCCGGAAGGGGCTGGAGCCGAGCAATGGTCTTCCTATCCACCTACAATGGGGAATAGGGGTACCACCGAAAGGCTACGGTGTAGCGCCAGCATGGATTCGTTCCCTGGGACACCACCAGCTGACGCCCCGCGACACGATGAAACTGGAAAACAACAACAACAAGCAAGGACCCCAACACATAACTGAAAATAATGGAGTGAAAAAGTTTTTTTTTTCTGGGCAAGCCTAGCTAGTTTCGGCCAATTAGACCACATCAGTGACCTTCGATGTCTTCCAATTCCGTACTTGAACAAATTAAATGATCTCAAACGGCTGGAAAATATAATCAACACTATGATGAAGGCCCCCGTCCATCGGGGCTTGAAGAAATATATGGGCTGCATGATGCTTCCACGCAGAGCTGAAACCGACACGCACACGAGCACTGGTAAAGAGGAGCTAAGCCTGCACAGGCAAAACGGTGCGAGTCGGCCGGTCCATGCTAATAAACCCTATTGGTTTCATTCGGCGACAGGGCTTGAGATGTCATTTCATCTCAATGTCTGGTAAAAGTCCCACAGAATCAGAAGCAACGCCTCCAAAATGACCTTTACAGTGTTGACGAGGACATTAAACCTCAAATCACACAAACAAATGATGAAGGACATGGAGACCTTTTACTGCTGCCACACATATTAAAAAAAAAACTAGAAATGTGTCAATACAAGACAAATGCCCCCGCCCAGGGACCTACCTCCCCCCACCCCCTAAAGGTCATGCGGCAGGGGCGGGGTTATGGCTGAATGAAACTTTTGACCTGTATCTATCATCATTCCAAATATGTAGCAAATCCATCACCTGACTCAAGAAATATGAGCTCTCAAAAATATAATAAAACAAGGCATCGCATGCGATACAAATCCCCTCGCACTAGACAACTTGCTTGAGATATTATCATATGCAACATTTGTGTAAAGTTTGTTTAAAAATCCATCAATAAATGTACGTTCTAGAGTGATGACAATGTTTCTCTAAAAATAACCATAGTGACCTTGACTTGAGACCAAGACCACGAAAGTAGATCTTGCTCAAGATATTATCATAAGCATCTTTTGTGTGAAGTTATATTAAAATCTGTTAATAAATGTAGGCGCTAGAGCGATGAAATTTTTTTCTTAAAATAGCCACAGTGAGCTTGACCTTGAGGTCATGACCTTGAAAGTGAAAGTAACTCAAGATATTATCATAAGAAACATTTGTGTGAAGTTCTATTAAAATCCATCAATAAATGTAGGCGCTAGAGCGATGACAAAGTTTTTCTTAAAATAGCCACAGTGACCTTGACCTTGAAAGTCAAAATACCTCGAGATATTGTCATAAGGAACATTTGTGTGAAGTTATATTGAAATTAGTGTAAAAAATGTAAGCGCTAGAGCAATGACAAAGTTTTTCTAAAAATAGCCACAGTGACCTTGACCTTGAGAGTCGAACTCGTTCGAGGTATTGTCATAAGGAACATTTGTGTGAAGTTATATTGAAATCAGTGAAGAAATGTAGGCACTAGAGCGATGACAAAGTTTTTTTCTAAAAATAGCCATAGTGACCTTGACCTTGAAAGTCGAAATGGCTCGAGATATTGTTATAAGGAACATTTGTGTGAAGTTATATTGAAATCGGTGAAGAAATGTAAGCGCTAGAGGGATGACAAAGTTTTTCTGAAAATAGCCACATTGACCTTGACCTTGAAAGTGGAACTCGCTAGAGATATTGTCATAAGGAACATGTGTTGTGAAGTTATATTGAAATTGGTTAAGGAATGTAAGCGCTAGAGAGATGACAAAGTTTTTCTAAAAATAGCCACGGTGACTGACTCAAGAAATATGAGCTCTCAAAAATATAATAAAACAAGGCATCGCATGCGATACAAATCCCCTCGCACTAGACAACTTGCTTGAGATATTATCATATGCAACATTTGTGTAAAGTTTGTTTAAAAATCCATCAATAAATGTACGTTCTAGAGTGATGACAATGTTTCTCTAAAAATAACCATAGTGACCTTGACTTGAGACCAAGACCACGAAAGTAGATCTTGCTCAAGATATTATCATAAGCATCTTTTGTGTGAAGTTATATTAAAATCTGTTAATAAATGTAGGCGCTAGAGCGATGAAATTTTTTTCTTAAAATAGCCACAGTGAGCTTGACCTTGAGGTCATGACCTTGAAAGTCAAAGTAACTCAAGATATTATCATAAGAAACATTTGTGTGAAGTTCTATTAAAATCCATCAATAAATGTAGGCGCTAGAGCGATGACAAAGTTTTTCTTAAAATAGCCACAGTGACCTTGACCTTGAAAGTCAAAATACCTCGAGATATTGTCATAAGGAACATTTGTGTGAATTTATATTGAAATTAGTGTAAAAAATGTAAGCGCTAGAGCAATGACAAAGTTTTTCTAAAAATAGCCACAGTGACCTTGACCTTGAGAGTCGAACTCGTTCGAGGTATTGTCATAAGGAACATTTGTGTGAAGTTATATTGAAATCAGTGAAGAAATGTAGGCACTAGAGCGATGACAAAGTTTTTTTCTAAAAATAGCCATAGTGACCTTGACCTTGAAAGTCGAAATGGCTCGAGATATTGTTATAAGGAACATTTGTGTGAAGTTATATTGAAATCGGTGAAGAAATGTAAGCGCTAGAGGGATGACAAAGTTTTTCTGAAAATAGCCACATTGACCTTGACCTTGAAAGTGGAACTCGCTAGAGATATTGTCATAAGGAACATGTGTTGTGAAGTTATATTGAAATTGGTTAAGGAATGTAAGCGCTAGAGAGATGACAAAGTTTTTCTAAAAATAGCCACGGTGACCTTGACCTTGAGGCCTTGACCTTGAAAGACAAACACGCTCGAGATATTTTTATAAGGAACATTTATATGAAGTTATATATTGAAATCAGTGAAGAAATGTAGGCGCTAGAGCAATGACAAATTTTTTCTAAAAATAGCCACTGTGACCTTGACCTTGAGGGCATGACCTTAAAAGTCGAACTTGCACGAGATATTTTTATAAGGAACATTTGTCTGAAGTTATATTGAAATTGGTGGTACAAATGCCTTAACCAAAGTCTTAAATATTAAAAATTTTCTAACTCTGTGACCTTGACCTTGAGGTCATGGGTAAGGGTGGGGGTATTGCTGAATAAACCATTGGACCTATATGTATCATCATAGTAAACATAAACCAAATCCATTGTATGGTTATGAAAATATGAGCTAAAGTTCTACCTGGTACAAATACCTTAACCTGGGTCTTAAACATTAAAAATTTGAAAGTCCACGACCATGACCTTGAGGTCATGGGTATGGGTGGGGGTATTGCTGAATAAAACTTTGGACCTATATCTATCATCATACTAAATATAAACCAAATCCATTTTTATGGTTTTGAAAATATGATCTCAAGTTCTACGTGGTATTAATACCTTAACCTGGGTCTTAAACGTTAGAAATTTCTAAGTTCGTGACCTTGACCTTGAGGTCATGGGTATGGGTGGGGGTATTGCTGAATAAAATTTTGGACCTATATCTATCATCATACTAAATATAAACCAAATCTATTGTATTGTTTGGAAAATATGATCTCAAGTTCTACCGTGTACAAAAACCTTAACCTGAGTCTAACAGGATTACGTACGTACGTACGTACGTAGGTACGTACACACTTTCGTACAGAAGGACGTACATTCGGACACCCGTACGCACGGACGCAGGTACGGAAAACCGAAAAACTCTATGCCCCCGGCATCTTCCGATGCTGGGGCATTAAAATCTCCCGAAATTGAATTTAATTTGGACAGGGGTAAATGATTAGGCACGCATTTGTCTTCATGCATTAGGAAAACATGTCCATGTGAAATAATGGCGTCCAACATGGTGACAGACAAGAGGGCCCAGAGTCTGGGCCCTGATTTGCCCACCTGAATGTCACTGTCTCTAGTACATTCTAGTTTAGCTCTGGTGGCCATCTTATTCATCAGAGCGGAACGATCTTAGCTGTTTTGGTAGAGTGTCACCTAGGCAACATTCCTTTGAAGTTTGAATCAAATTGACCCAAGGGTTTAGGAAGAGTTCGCATTTGAAGCAAATTTACAATGTTTTTCTATTTTTAGCTCTGGCGGCCATATTGTTCATCGGAGCGAGACCATTTTAGCTATTTTGGTAGAGAGTCATCTAAGCAACATTCCTATGAAGTTTGAATGTAATTGACCCAAGGGTAGAGGAGGAGTTGTCGTTTGAAGATTTTTTCTATTTTTAGCCCTGGTGGCCATCTTGTTTATCAGAGTGGAATGATTTTAACTTTTCGGATAGGGAGTCACCTGGGTAACATTCCGGTGAAGTTTGAAGCAAATTTACAATGTTTTTCTATTTTTAGCTCTGGTGGCCATTTTGTTCATCGGAGTGGGATCATTTTAGCTAATATAGTAGAGGGCCAACGACATAATATTCCTGTGAATCAAATTGGCCCAAGGGGTAAGGAGGAATTGTAGTTTGAAGAATTTGTTCTATTTTTAGCTCTGGCGGCATCTTGTTAGTCAGAGCGGAACAATCTTATCTATTTTGGTAGGGAGTCAACAACATAATATTCCTGTGGAGTTTGAATCAAATTGGCCCAAGGGGTAAGGAGGAGTTGTCGTTTGAAGATTTTAATCTATTTTTAGCTCTGCCGCTTGAACGATTTTAGATATTTTGGTAGGGAGTCACCTAACAAACATTCCTGTGAAGTTTGAATCAAATTGGCCCAAAGGTTGAGGAGTAGTTCGCGTTTTGACGTAAATTTACGAATGTTTTTTTCTGTTTTTAGCTATGGAGGCCATTTTGCTCATCAGAGTGAAAACGTTTTAACTATTTTGGTAGTGGGTCATCTAAGAAACATTCATATGAAGTTTGAATGAAATTGTCCCAAGGATAAAGGAGGAGTAGTCGTTTGAATAATTTTTCTATTTTTAGCTCTGGCGGCCATCTTGTTAATCAGAGCGGCATGATTTTAGCTATTTCTTTAGGGAGTCACCTACATAACATTCCTGTGAAGTTTTAATCAATTTGGCCCAAGGGTTAAGGAGCAGTTCGTGTTTGAAGCAAATTTATGATGTTTTTTCTATTTTTAGCTATGGCGGCCATTTTGCTCATCAGAGCAGAACCTTATTCAGCTATTTTGGTAGATGGTCACTTAAGCAACATTCATATGAAGTTTGAATAAAATTGGCCCAAGGTAACAGGAGCAATAGTCGTTTAAAGATTTTTTTTTCTATTTTTAGCTCTGGCGACCATCTTGTTTGTCAGAGCATAACGATTTAAGCTATTTTGGTAGGGAGTCATTTGGGCAACATTCCTGTGAAGATTGAATCAAATTGGCCCAAGGGTTGAGGAGGAGTTTGTGTTTGAAGCAAATTTACTGTTTTTCTATTTTTAGCTATGGCGGCCATTTTGCTCATCAGAGCAATACCATTTTAGCTATTTTAGTACAGGGGGTCACCTAAGCAACATTCCTATTAAGTTTGAATTAATTTGGCCCAAGGGTACAGCAGGAGTTGTCGTTTAAAGAATTGTCTATTTTTAGCTCTGGTGGCCATTTTGTTCACCGGAGCGGAAACATTTTAGCTATTATGGTAGAGGGTCACCTAAGCAACATTCCTATAAAGTTTGAATGAAATCGGCCTTAAGGTACAGGAGAAGTTGTCGTTTAAAGATTTTTCTATTTTTAGCTCTGGCGGCCATCTTGTTCAGTTGAGCGGAACAATTTTAGCTATTTTGTAGAGCGTCACCTCAGCAATATTCCTATGAATTTTTATTTCAATTGGCTCAAGGGTTAAGGAGCAGTTAGCATTTAAAGCAAATTGTTGACGCCACACGACACACGACATACGACTGATATTGACCGATCACAATAGCTCACTCTGAGCACTTCGTGCTCATGGTGAGCCAAAAAGACATATATTATTAGCTAAAAATTTTGATATCTTTCTCATTTCTGCTTTCAAAATAGATTGTGGGTGCTCGTAATACCGCCTCGATGAGCAATGAGGCGGTTCTAATAAATACCTACAATCTGTGTTTCTGAGCAAAAGGCAGATTATGTTTATGCCAATAAACCCCACTTTTCTCTGTATATAAAGTGGGGTTTAGAGGGGTTTTTGTTTCATGGACTTGTTATAGTGATGCCAGCAATGTCTCGCGCCAGGTCTTTAGTCTTTTATTAGCCTAATAGCATATTAATATAATTACTCATTAACTGCCTATTACAACTGCAGTTGATGTCATTTTCCTTTTTTATCTTAAATTTAGTCAGAGAAAACTTCACACGCCATGCGATTCATCTGCTGGAAGATGATACATATGAAATGCTATGATTTTCTCTAAAATAAGGAACTGCTCTGAATGTCATACATCTACTTTAAAATTTGCATGGGGCTTTGAGGATAAATAGTGAAGCAACATTCCTGTGATGTTTGATTGAAATTGGCCCTAAGGGTTTAGGAGGAGTTAGCATTTAAAGCAAATTGTCGACGTCGCACAACACACGACGGACATTGACCGATCACAATATCTCGCCATGAGCATTTCCTTACAAGGAACGGGTCTGAATGTCATTCATCTACTTTTAAAATTTGCACGGGGCTTTTGAGGATTTATAGTTTGTTTGTTTGTTTGTTGTTTTTTTTCGTGATTATTCAGTTTTCATTTGAAAGGGCATGTGTTATCTGATCATTCACGGAATGTTTTAACTTGAGCTGATACATGGGGCTTTGAGGATTTATAGTTTGTTGTTGTTGTTGTTTTTTCGTGATTATTCAGTTTTAATTTAAAAGGGCATGTGTTATCTGATCATTCACGGAATGTTTTAACTTGAGCTGATACATGAGGCTTTGAGGATTTATTTTTTTTTTTGTTGTTGTTGTTTTTTTTCGTGATTATTCAGTTTTCATTTGAAAAGGGCATGTGTTATCTGATCATTCACCGAATGAGGATTTATAGTTTTTTGCTGTTGTTGTTTTTTCGTAATTATTCAGTTTTCATTTGAAAAGGGCATGTGTTATCTGATCATTCACCGAATGTTTTAATTTGAGCTGATACATGAGGCTTGGAGGATTTACAGTCGAACTTCAATGGCTCGAACACCTTAGGGACCTCGAAAATTTGTTCGAGACAGGGGTAGTTCGAGCCACTGAGGTTTACTGTCAGGAGGTATAACGAGATACTTTTTGATATCTTTTCGGTGTTCTATAACGAATATGTATGTTGTGTGTACGCATTAGAATCGCCTCATCGAGTACACACAGCATACATTTGCAAGATAAAAGACTAAAATCTCCTTAATTATCCACCACTAGTTCTTATGTAGAGGATTTCGCTAGGGGCTCAATAATATTTTCGCCACATCCATGGTAAACGAGTCATCAGTGTACGAGCCATCGAGGTTCTACTGTATATATTTTTGTTGTTTTTTTGTGTAATTATTCAGTTTTCATTTGAAAAGGGCATGTGTTATCTGATCATTCATGGAATGTTTTAACTTGAGCTCATACAAGTATATGAACATGTGCTAGAAAATCAAATAAAAATCATTTTGGGTTAAAGTGTGCCAAAAACTGTAAATATGCTGGGTTACCTTTTGTGCGGAAACTTACATGTATTTCAATGGTGGTGTAAGCTGGATGTGCATTGAATATGCCTATGCCAGCTAGAAATGACAGATATAATCTCTCATTAAAAAGGACCTTAAATTCTTTTGACCTCTGAGGATCCCATGACATGCCCCAAGGGCTCAATTGTATTTTACTCTTCATAACCTGCCATATAATAGGCAACATGACTATTGATTTTTTAAACCCTACTCCACAACCCGGCGCTGGCCACGCCACAAGGTGTCATATCAAAACTCTGAATAAACTCCTCCAGTGCTCGTCAATAGTGCTATCACCTTTGGAAATTTCAAGACTCTAGCTTTAGTGGTCTTGGAGCAATGGTGTGACATTGAAGATGTAAGACAGACGGAGGGAATCACATGATTCAAGCTTTTTCTTTGAAAAGCGTGGGGGTAATTGCTAAAAATTTCCACCAAAACATTAATCATTTAGATAGGGGCTCGGGTAGGCTCTCTTGCCT